>PVJX010008921.1:0-63231 GCA_004027295.1 Dolichotis patagonum
GAAGATATCTCTTTATGTCCGCTAACGCTGTGTTTGATGTTGCATTTTTGCTGCCCTCAATCTCTTTTGTATTTACCTCTCCTGGATCAATGTTCTCAGGGTTGGGGGCTGGGAGTGTTTTCTTATTTCTCCCTTTCGTCATGTTTTTGGTTCCTTCCATACAAGTGTACAGTGTAATTCCCAGACCCTTTTATTGTTGATTAAGGCTCCTCTAAAGGGTGCAGACTAGGAGCTTTAGCCCTCTTCAATAGGTTATCAGAGATTAGAGTTCACCTACAGGCAGTGTGCGCTAGCTCCTCCCTTCTGGGCCAGTCAACCTTTGCAGGCCTTCACTGTGTCAGTGTGCACTGATCTCGGGCGCGGCCTAGTCCAAG
Organism: Dolichotis patagonum; assembly: GCA_004027295.1. Taxonomy (NCBI): domain Eukaryota; kingdom Metazoa; phylum Chordata; class Mammalia; order Rodentia; family Caviidae; genus Dolichotis; species Dolichotis patagonum. The sequence continues at coordinate 375 of PVJX010008921.1, forward strand.
CAGATTTCACTAATCCGCTCGGTGAGGGGAGCAACCAGCTGAAGCCACTTCCTTATGGAGTTAGGGCTGTCCTGCCCAAATCCAACATGTTGTCCAGTCGGTTTCCCCTTTCCCATGAGAGGGTCTTATTCCCATCACTCACTGCGTCTCCGAGAACTGCTGGGCTCCCTGACCTCCGACTTCAGTGCGGCTGCAGTGCGAATTCACAGTGCCTCTGGGTGGGTTGCGTGCAGGGCTGGTCCAGGCAAGCTGCATGCAGGGCTGTTCAGCTCTGTGCTCCGGCGGCTCAAGCCAGTCACTTCAGCGTGGATCGCTTGTTCAGGTCGGGCGGAATTCAGGCAGCTCGAGGAGGGTGCCGTGCTCGCTGATCTTATGTTCATTAATAGTAGCCCCAGGACCTCATATTCGAGCAGTCTTTTGTGCTTTAGTTTCTTCGTGGGTTGTGAGAGTCCATCTCTCTCTGTTTGGGTCTCTCCAGGGTGTTTTATTCTGGCATTTGAGCTGTCTCTCTCAGAGAGGGTCTCTCTCCTGCTATCTACCAGTCCGCCATCTTGTCTTCTCCCATCCATATATTATTATTGCACTAGGCAGATGTGAACTCTAAAGGGCTTCTGTGACTCCACCCCTACGGCACTTCTGGTGGTTACCTATCCCATGGCTTCACTCTTGGGCTGTCTTTGCTCTCTCCTTGCAGCTTTCCTTAGATGGTCCACATTCCTGGCTTCTCCAAACTTCCGGGGTCTCCAGTGACCCTTCAGCTTCACACTTACAGCTTCGTACACTTCCCTCTTGAGTGCACAATGTCTGGCCTCTGGGGTTTCCTAATGCATTAATAGAAGAGATTCCATCTCTAGGGTCCTTCTAATCTCTTAATTTCTCTATTTACAAAGTGTAAATCCTTCTGATCAAAATATGCTAGGGAATCAACTTTTCATGAAACTATGCAAATATAGCATTATATTTGATCTCCCCATTTTAATAGATTGGATGAAATATAAAATGACTATTGCTAATAAAAATTATAGATACACTGTAAAATATTCAGGAAATATTTTGAAATTAAGCAGCAAATTTTAAGAAGGGAGAACAGAGAAAAATTTTTCTTAGTGATCTGGGCAATAATTCTTTTGGTTTTTTTGGGTGGGTTTTTTTGTTTTTTTGTTTTTTTTTTTTTTTTGGTACTAGGAATCAAACTCAGAACCTCACACTTATCAGGCGGGTGCTGGGCCACTGAGCTTTATCCCTGGCCCTTGGGCAATAATTCTTAAAATCAGCCTGTATGCTGTCAATCTGTGGTATGTTAAAGTCACTGTAAAATCTTTGACCCAGCATTTCTTAAATCTCACTAAAAATCAGAGAATCCTAGGGTGTCCACCTATAACTAGGAAAATACCATATTTCTGTCTAGTGGTCTTCCAGTCAGGTGGGATCATTGTGAGCTGTACTCCCCCTGCCAGTCTACCTCAACCCACCGTAAGATTACACAACTCCAGCCACACCACTTCACTTCCTGAGGAGTGTCAGGGACTCCCTGTGCCCAGAGGGTCAGTCTGCACTCCTCACCCTGCTTCTAGGCTCGCTCAAGCCTGACTCCTGCCAGTCTTCCCTTCCTGTGCTTCTTGTTACTTCCTTTTATACCAGGCCATGTGGACGTCTCCAGTACATTCCCTTCTCCTTGCTTGTGTGGTCGTTGTCCCTTCTTTCCCTGAATTTTGTACTCTGCATCTTTCTAATATACTGTAGCAGTATGTCCTTAGACGTCTCCTTGCTTTCCCCAGCCAGCTTTTCTTTGCTGCAGAGTATAACAGACTTTGGTCTGTGACTCCTATCCCTTCTCCATTTTTAAGTATATGACTTAGACTAAGAATTCCTTTAGAGTTAGTCAGGTGCATTCATATATACTGGAAAAACTGCTGCTGCATAACTGGGTCTTATTCCTAGTAGGTCTTAAGTTTATATGTGGACATGGGCTAGTCCAGAGCTCAATTTACCAGATATTTTTTTAGATACTTACTCTGTGCCAATCCCTTCAAAATAAAGAAATGTAAAAAGATTAAGAAATGCAAGATAGAGAAAAGAAAATATCAACCACCTAAAAGGAAAACAAAGTAACTCACTGAAGCAAAATGGTATTTTGTTATCAACTCCAAGTGCAGAGGCCAACACGCAAGTCTTTGAGTCAGGTGGGTGTTACGCAGGAGCAGCACAGCCTAACCCGTGGGTGGAATGTGAAGGAAGCAACTTAAAATAGTCACTTAAGAGAAAGCTCCTTTTGTTGTCTTGTTCTTATGTCTCACCCCTGCAAAAGTGAACAAGATTCATTGAAGATTTTAAGTTTTAAGGAAAAAATACAGCAGATTTGACCTTGACACAAAGTCAGGCCCCAGAGCACACTGGCTGTGAGCATGGGTTCTGTGAGGTCTTGTCCTTTCTCCAGCCCTGCCAGTATGTGTTCTTGGGTGAGTGCTTCACGCTTCTGTTTCTCAGATACCTCTTGTGAAAAACTGGGAGAATACTGATACTACCTTCATAGGGCTGTTGTGGGAATTCCAGTTCAAATGTTTATGGTGTGTGTGTGTGTGTGTGTGTGTGTGTGTGTGTGTTTGTGTGTGTTTATGCCACTTATCTCAGTGTTTGACACATAATATCCATTATTTAATATTGGGATTAAGAAATATATTTTTGTGTGCCACTGGTAAATGTTAGAACCAAAATATGGAAATAGTAACTGCTGAGTCTTCAAGAATAGAAAGTATTGATGCTCTCAAAAGTTCTCACTGGGTGTAAAAGGCACAGAGTAATGAGAAATGTGAGATGATATTCAAAATTAAAGATTAGTGATAGTATTTGAGAAAAAAGAAGCAGCTGAAAACTATTAACATTTTCCATTAAACCACAGTGAAAGTTTTAAAAGATTTTCTATAAAAGATGAAGGAATGCCAATGATTAGAGGGAAGAAGTTACATAAATTAGGTTGCTTTTACGTAGAGTTTGTATTATACAAAATGCGATTACCTGTGTTAGACTTAAATATGCTCTAAAATATGATTGGTCCTAAGGATCTGCATCAAAATGATCAAAAGCAATTTTGAAATCATTTTTTTAAATTATCTATTGGTCTGCAGTATGCTAAGCCTTTACTTGGAGCTGGAGACACAGTAGTAAATTATATAGTTCCTTATCTGTAACACTCATTGTGGACCATGTAACACCCAGAGTAGTTTCCCAGACTTGTTGGGTTTTTTGTTGTTGTTGTTTCCAGGGTTTTTGTCTTGGATTTTTTGTTTTGTTTCGTTTTGTTTTTATTTTTTTGGTCCTGGAGATGAAACTCATAACCTCGCACTTGCCAGGCAGGTGCTACTTGTTCTGGTTTTGGTGGTGCTGGGTATCAAACCCAGAGCCTTGTACATGCTAGGCAAATGCTCCACCACTGGGCCACACCACCAGCCCTACCAAACACCCTTTGAGGTAGTCATCAAGAAGAGTTGGTAGTTGAGATGCTGTCAGGACAGAGACACGTGAAATGGGTGCGAGTTGGGGCTAAGATGAGAGAGGTGTCGGTGTGCTGCAGGAACGCTGCTGCTGGCTTGTACCAGGCACTGAGCTGAGGGCGGGGCAGAGAGGATAGGCTCCATGGAGTTGGAGCCGCCCCTGAGCCCTCTGCAGTGTGAGTGGGATCTGGCTAAGGAACAGGGACGTAGTTCTACACCTGGCTTTGGGCTAGACATAGAAATGTGGTGGCTGTTAGTGTTTGAGGGACAAGTGGACGGACGGTTACGAGTGAGGACAGCTAGTTCCATGTCGCAGATCATAAATGAGTTTTGAGTGAGTGCGGGGCAGATTGGTAGCCCTGTAGTTACACCTTTACTGTGCGTTAACGTGATACAAACTTGTTTCCCTGCACAGGTGGATGATTGTGGCTTTTCTTTGAATCATCCCAATCAGTTCTTTGTTGAGAGCCAGCGGACCCTAAATGGTGGTAAAGACATCAAAAAGGAATCGAGCCAGCCAGAAACGCCTCACAACAAACCGAGTGTTCAGAAAACCAAGGATGCGTCATCTGCTCTGGCCTCTTTGAACTCCTCAATGGACATGGACATGGAGAGCCTGGAAGCCTACTTCAGCCAGTGAGCTCGGGCAGTGTAGGGACCTCTTCCTCACTGGCCATCTCTTCTTAGTTTTGAGTTTCTGTTTTTGTTTTTGTTTACCTTCTCTTTCTGCCCCAACTCAGTCAATGCACACACATACCCATAAGTCCTATTTTAGGACTGGTAAAGTTCCCAGAAAAGCTAAAGTCCCCCAGTATAGCTAAAAAGAACTTTTATTGTTGTATAATTTTGACCCTTTCCTTTTGTTAGACCAGTTTTACTAATAAATATCAAACTGTATATATTCATGTCTCTGTCTAATTGGGAGTCTTACAACAGACTGCACATTACCTCAGAATTTAAGGTAGTATTTAGGATGTCTAATACCACTACCAACTACACTGAAGTCTTAAACTTTTGTTTTGAGTTGGATTATCTGTGGTTATTCTGTATCAGCAAGGAGAACTTCGGATCATTGAATGGTAGCAAACTCCACTGAAATGCTTTGTGACTTGAGAATGAAGAAACACAGAATTGGTGTAGCCAGTTGTGTTAAGGCCCAGGAGTAGTGTGTACACAGTGACGCTGCTCATTGCTGTCATTTCCTTCACTCTGGCGGTACATTCACGAAAAGTAGATAATAGAGCAAGTACCTCTAATGTGTTTCCTCCCAACCTGGAACTTCCGTGCCTTAGGATTCAGTGATTTGCCAAGTAGGTTTGGCAGATGCACCAGGTTCATAATGAGTACTGTGGCGTGGGTAGTAACCCTGCCATGCTGGCCGGCGGGAGAGGTCGGTGCAAGGCGGCTCTGGCACTGCATGGCGCTGTGCGCCCTGACCCGGCCATGATCCTGCCAGGCATCTCTGCTCACGCACTGCAGAAGTGACTTCCCCAGCTCTGACCTTGGGTTATGGGAAAACTTTTAGCCCTGCTTTCAGGAACGGAGAGGTGCTGTTCCTTTCCTCTCCTGAGTTAGACGCTAGGTTGAAAAGTGGGCATAATAGAAAAGTAAAGTGTGAAAAGCACTTCCTTGTTTAATCTGATGATAGTAAGAAAGGGATTCACACAGGACTGAGTCACCAGAACCTAAAAGATCAGGTAATCGTGTTTTTATTTCAAGCTCTGAGTCGAAGATTTCTTGGGATAGTTCATAGCATATAATTAAGTGAGATACTATCTGAACTATTACTTGTCTATATGAATTGTTACCTAGTTTAGAAAATAGCTTTATTCCACTACAGATTACCTCTGTAAATCTCCCTTCTGAAACCATCTACTATTCTTTCGTCATTTATAGTTTTCAGCAGGAATCTTATGACTGCCTACTGCTTTATCCAGGAACTGCAAAACCTTATTTTTTTAATAGTATGAACAAGTGCTCCATGGAGCTGGTTGTGTTTGTTTTGTTTTGAGGCAGGGTCTCACTGTGCAGTTCAGGCTGGCTTTGAGCTCACTTTGTAGCCCAGGCTGGTCTTGAACTCGCAATACTCCTCTTGCCTCAGCTCCCCGAGTACTGAGATTACAGGAGTGTGCCACCACATGCAGCCATGTAGCTGTTTTTACCACAGAATTAAGTTAGCTTTAGAAAACTAAGCATAGAATGTAGGTCTGTGCCGTGTGAGAGGAAGGGAGTGTTAGAAGCAGTCCATCGCCGTGGTTCACTAAGTCTTAAGGTGGGATGATTCCTAGCTGGCAGCATTTGCAAGGCTGTCTCTTTCTGCTGCTGCTTTGTGTTCTCCTCCTGTGAATCGTGGGCTTCCACCAGCTGGAAGAATAGAGCCACTAATGGCATGGTAGATGTGTTGTAGTGGAACTATTTATTTTATACCAGCAGTTCCAAGAAACTGTGTCAACCTGCTTAAATGTTTTATATGTATGTGTCTAGTCAAGCTTCAGAATGACACCCATTTAAATATTAGTTGTATTTACAAGTTCAATTTCCTAGTAATAAGGTTTGATCTCCTGTCATATTACACAGAAGAATATGAACCTTTTGTGAAGTCTACAGATTAGAGGATAAGGGTTAGAGGCTTATACAAGAAGTTAGAAATTAATGCTTTTCTAGTGCTTTTTGGAGTTAGAAAAGGCAATATATTTTTCATGCTTCACCAGTCTTGACAATCTTGATTTGTTTTCTTTGAAAGCAGGCCTGTTTGAATTTAATGCACTAGAAAAAACCCAAAAGAAAACCAGCATTTCTCTTCAAAACAGCCAATGAAAAAGAATATGGAATTTCCAGATCTTTTAACTTCTAGTCCTTTATTAGCTCTTCAAGGAAAAGAGGATGTATGATAATCAAAGACAAAAGAAATAGCAGAGGGAAAAAGGAGGTTGGAAGTGTGTAGCTGTTTGAAGCAGTGTTGTTGTTAGTGGAGATTCTATCATACTCCTTTCATGTTTTCCACAGTTTCTCCACTCTGTCCACATAATACAAAACTCTTTATTTGCCATGTGCATAAAAGAACACTAGAAAGTTTAAATCAATTTTTTAGGACTTCTTAAAATATTATAGAGTCATAAAGTGAATAGTTAATGGATTTTGAATGTGCTAGGAAGAGAAGAAAGCACCCAGAAAAAATCTTTAATTCATATAGAACGATAATAACCTGAGGGATTTCGTCTCTCTCTCAGAGCTTGCAGGGTGTTTTGCTGACTGCACTTTGCTCTCTAACTGATGCTCAAGATCTTTGCAAACAAACCAGTAATTCTTTGCAGAGAAGAAAAGAAAACTTCTGAGATTTAAGCTTGAAAGGCAAAATGAGACAACTCTAAAGTTCTGGTTTGGTTAGAGTCTACTGTTTGCAAATTTAATCAGCGGCTTCCAGAGGCATCAGCTTGACATTAAATTTAAGTGCCCATTAAAGTGAGAGTTTGACAGCAGTTCTGACTGTGAAGCTCAGACTGAGGACATCTTTACAGCTAGAAGGAAAAAAAAAGTCAAGAAGCCTCAAACCACTGTGGTAATTAGATCCATTTGTTAACTTCTTTTCTCTTGTTGGCAAAGGAAGCAGCAGAAAAGGTTGACAGGCTGGAACCAGGAAGGCAGCCCGGCCAGCCGCTGCTCCCCGGAGGGACTTGGACGAGCACACGGGCCTTGGTTGCAGAGGGCCTCGGTTGCAGAAAGCAGTAAATCCTCCCCCAGACAAGTGAGCGGGTGTATTCAGCTTGCTCCCATTCCACAGCCTGAGCCTCAGTGTGGGGTTACACTGAGCAGGCTGCAGGTTCGGTTGCGTGCCCTTGGAGAGCCGCACCTCCAGTGGTAGGCTGCTGGCCCCGAGTTAAGAGTTTCACATGAGACTGTCTAGGTTACATTCAGGTAATTACTTGTTTACCTGAAGCATCTGGCCTTCTCTCAGTTCCTTTTGGACAGGCTTTGCCCCAGTCTAAGGCTTCTCACCAAAATTGGCATTACAAGCAATTAGCTTTGTGATTCTATAGAAATCATGTCGCCTGTAGGAAATTATCTTCCTGCCTTATCTGACTCTCCTGCCAACAGGTAACCTATTTTCTGTTACTGCATTTGCTTCTATTCTGTAAGTTCTTTTTGTCCTCTGCCTCATGACATTTTATTTTCTCAGAGGATTATCACTGTAGAATCTTATCAAAGGCTAAAGAATATGTCTCTATAGAAAGCTCCTGAATTTCTCTTGAGCTTGGCATTACTGTTTTTGAATATCAGTGAAACAACTCAGCCCTGCATTGCTAGGTATTCATTCTCCATCATACAACTATAAGGCTTTTTAAGGTTTGACGCTGTTTTATTTTGCCCTGAGAGGGTAGAAAATGTAAACTCAACAAGTAATGCATTTGTGATTCTTTGCAATAAGAAAACTAACCATCTCGAGCAGACTTTCCTGACCACCACCCCTTTCATATATTTATGTAAATTTTAGCTTCAGTTTGGGTCATAGAAGATACCAAAATTAAAGACCATAGTAAAAGACCATAGTAATCTGCCCTTCTCTTCTCTTTCCCCTTCATTAAATCAAATCGTGACTTAAGAATTGTCTTTTGCCCTTAGCTCTTGCAGGTTCCATACAGTTCCTGCCTAGTCCTCCTCTTCCTCTGCTCTCCAGGAGAGCACCCTGTTCCCATGCTGTGACTCCTGTTCATATGCAAACCTTCCTCAGTCTTGTGACTCTTGTCTCTACAGTTGAAGTTTTTCCTGTGAGCATGGACCCGTCCATCCAACCACCTTTTACCTCTTCATTAGGATCTCCCACATCCACTGCACATTGAGAGTGCTCAAAATCAAGCCTGTCCTTTTCCTTTCTGTCTACTTCCCCACTTCCTACTTATCGCCCTTGAAGAAACACCGATGTTTCCCTTGACATGTCTCTTACTGTCACCACACATCCAAGTTCAACTGATGGTTTTAATATCAGCGTGTCTAAAGCAATGAATTTCAACTGGGGCAGTTGTGCCCTGCAGGGGACACTTGGCACTGTGTGGAGACATTTGTGGTCATCTCTGCTGAGAGGCAGCTAGGGGACAGGGGCCTGAAAGGCTGCTTAGCCCTATGGGACAACTCTCCACCCCAGATGTCTGGCCCAAGATGCTGTGAGACTGAACCATCATGCTTGCTGAGAGGTTTACCTCTCCCCTCTCCTGGTACTACAGGAGGTTGCTCTCTCATCCTGCTAGCCACAGCGAGCTCTCAGTTGCTATGCTGGTCCCCACTTGCCTTCCCTAGACCCCATCCCACAGCCTTCCTCAATGTAAGCAAAGTACTTTTTTCTCCATGTTAGGAAGTTCAGTGCCTGTTGTGTTGTGCAGATGGCCCTCCAGAGCAGACTCTTGCCCCCTGCTCCCGTTCCATCTTGCTTGTATCCACCTCACTCTATACCTCTTAGGTCTCTTGACTTAGCCATTCCAAGAGCGATCAAGGACCCTGGCCCTAGACCAGAGCCACTAATTGTTCTGTAACCTTGATTATGCTCCTAGGTTTTCCCATGTTCCATTTGCTGTACCTGTGAAGAGGAAATGTTACTGGCAGCATTATTCTATTAGGTAATGTGACAGCTATTACACCTGGTCCACTGTCTGGCACACGGAATGGTGACTAAATGTTAGATGTTGCTATCGGTACCTGGGTCCTCCCTGCTGGAGGACAGACAGTCTGAGTGCCCTTGCCTGGGGATTCTCACATGCACAGTATACCATGGTGGGAAGGGGGCAACCCAACAGACAAATGTTAGCAAAAAATACTAAGTTAGTGAATCTATTCTTCAATGTCACAGTTTGGTACTTTTGTGACCAGGTAGAACAGATGAAGAATTGCACACTGGAACTAAAGGATTTCCTTGTGTGCATCCAAGTTATGAAAAGTTACTGACATGATGTCACAGAGTACTGCTAGTCCTTAAAGTGGAAGAACTGAGGCAGCCTGAGCTTCAGCATGTAGAGAGCAAGTTAAATTTTCTCTTAGGGTTGTGATACACCAGTAGACTTCCATATGATTCCAAATGAAAGCATTGATTATGTAGAACCTTATTTCCACGCACCTGAGTAGTACTTTAAGTGGATCGTATCAAGTGACAGCTTGGCACTTCTGGAAGTTGGTAAGAACAGTAGTTATCTGCGGTTTTCTCTGAAGGGGTGAGGAGGTCCTGAGAGTGTCAACTCCCTGGCCTCGCCCAAGGCCCACCTAGGCCAGGCACTGGCTTCCAGTCTACCCTTTCTCCTCCCCTGCTTGCCACACTGCAGTCTGAAAGCCAGTTGCCGCCTCTGTCGAGCCCAGATGGGCCTCGACAAGACCAATTCTGTTTCATTGTCCTTGGCAAATTAATTCACCATGGTTTGGTTTCTTCCTCTGTAAATTGGATATTACCTACTTCTGAGAATTAGTGAGAGATTAAATGAAATAGCACCTATCGATGCCTCATGCACAGTCTGACACACACAGTGCTAGATAACTGAACTACTGTTACACAAGAATTGTACTAAATTTAGTTTGAAGGCCTTATCCAAATCAAGTTTGTAAACTACAATAAATACAGTATTTGTATGTTAAAGGGCAAGGGGTAGGTTTTAGTTTTCCTCTAGAATACAAATTTCAGAATCCTTACTCCTTTGTATTAAAAAAAAAAATGTAAACAGACTAAATACAGGAAGTTTCTATTACCAGACTTCCTAATTGTGGCTTCCTTAGTGTCACAGAAGAATTAGAAAATGGAGAGCTGGGAGTGACAAAGTCATGGGAAACTACTTCTTGTGTTGTGCTCTGGTTTCCCAACTGCTGTTTAGTTAGCATCACATTGCCATGTTCGGGGAGATGCAGCATCGCTTTCTTCTCATGGTGTCTTCCCTGTTGTCTCAGTGCAGTCCCCCTGCAGCACACAGTAGCCTGTCACTCAAAAGAAGTGACCTGGTTAGTCATGGAGACAATAGAGAGTCACTTTCAGGTTTTCCTTTTTGTTTTGTTTGTTGTTTTGTCTTTTTGAGACAGGGTCTCCCTATGTAGTTCAGGCTGGCCTTCAGCTCACTTTGTAGCCCAGGCTGTTCTTGAACTTGCAAGGATCTCCTGCCTCAGCCTCCCAAGCGCTGGTATTATAGGTGTGTGCCACCATGCTCAGCTGGGTTTTCCCTTTTGATGTGTCACCTGTCTCTCTCTTCTGTTACAGTTGCTGTCCCTTCTCAGTAATTCTGTTTAGAGGCAAGGAGTCCGTGTGCATTCTCGCTTCTTGGCACCAAGCATACTACTTTGACCTCTTCCTTAATAGCTGGATCTGCCCATCAAGAGCCATGCATTAGGGGTATAGACATCCAGATTTCTGGTTTAAACTTCATCAGGGAAGAAGATGACCTTATCCATGCTGAGAGAAACCAGCCTATTTCTGTAAGTGTTACAGTTGTTTAGGACAACAGTTGATGAGAACGACTGTCAACAGATTGCTGCCACTCAAATGAGGAGAATAGAGCCCACTCCAAATCCATGTGTGTAGGCTCTTTTTCACATCTGTCTGTCAGCAGGCTCTTCAGGAGCTAATTCATTCTCTAAACCAATACAGTAAATACTTTAAGCTTGTGGACTCTACTGTCTCTTGTAACTACTCAACTCTGTTCTTGTAGTAAAACACCATACACAGCACAAACAGGAATGTGCCTAGGTTTGTCGTGAAATGTGCCAGATGTGGCTTGTTTGAGCAACAGTTTGTTAACCCCTGTCCCCGTAGCAAGGTCAAAATCTTCAAAGGATACAAATGGCCAAATGTGACTCAAAAAAAGCACTTGAATATCTCTAAATTAAAAACGTGTAATTTAAAACTTTCCCACAAGAAGGGAACCAAGGTGGTTTCACTGGAAATTGTGCAACATTTTTAAAAGTGCCAATTTTACACAACCTAGTTCAGAAACTAAAAGACAGAATGCTTCCCAACACATGTGAGCTGAGCATTGCCCTGACTGAAAACAAAATCAGACAAACACAAGAAAATTACAGACCAGTGTCCCTCATGGCCCTAGAGGCATTGACCCTTAAAAACGTTAGCAACTGAAATCAAGAAATATAAAAAGAACAATAATACATCATGGACAAGGGGTTTATTGCAGGATTGTAAGACCAGTTCAGTGTCCAATAATCAACCAACGTAATTTACCGTTGAGAAGAGGGAGAGGCAGGACAAAACTAAACAGTCCAAGTGAAATTATTAGCCAACCTGACAGGCTCTCACTAATGTGGCAGGCAGAGAAAAGCGCTCTCTCACAGACTTCTGACAGGAGATTTCTGGGAGACTTCGGAGGGACTTTTGATTCTCTTTTTTGGTCATCTGGCCATTTCACCCAAGAAAATGAAGGTTAAATAAACAGACTTCGATCTCCTGACATGGCAGGCTTTGTTGGAGATGCTGCTGCGCCTGTCCAGTCTCTACCATCCCAGGCTCTAAAGGAGTATAGGGAAATGGGCTGCCATCTCTGGTCTGGCTGATTCCTACTGATGGGGGGCATGACGGGGTTCTCAGACTGCAGCATACCTGCCATCTTGGGAAGTGTTTGAGTAGCTGCCCTGGAGATGGCCACTGTACATTCCTGGGGAAAAAAAGTCTTTATAATAAATTGACTGTAAGGGCCAGGGGTTTAGCTCAGTGGTGTGTCTGCCCCCGCAAGCATGAGGTCATGAGTTCAATCCCGGTTCCAAATAAATAAATTGACTATAAAACAAAGACATAATCAAGTAAGGACAACAGCAATGAGGGATGTCAGAACAAGGAGGAAATAATGGAGAGGAGGAACAGGGTGTTCTGTAAGCCAATATCTAGGAATCTGGAGGCTCAGTCATTGAGCCTCTTGGTTCCATCTCTATTTCCAGTTTATTAGCAAAGAAGCAACATGTTCTGGCATGAGGGCACAGATGCTCCATGTGAGGCTGTGAGGAATTACCTCAGCCATTCTGAAGGACTATAGAGGCTAGGGAATTTATCTGGTCTTGAAGGTAGCCTAGAAAAGTCGAAGTCCAGGTTTTTTAAGCCCCTCTGCTAGTTCCTCTGAGAGACAGGAGAATTCAGAGTGGGAAATCCCAACACTGCCTAGCCTAGCAGCCATTCTGGTCGGATTCCCAGGGTGGCTAACAGGGGGCTACATGTTGAGCTCTGAAATGGGTAGCAGGTGAGACAGGAATGGGGTGATCAGAGTGGCCATACTGAGGGTGGGAGAAAGGTGACCCACTGTGCAGGCTGCCATCCAGTGTGGGAAGACAGACATATGATATGCCTGGGTACTACGTATCTCAGAGACACCAGAATAGGGTGAGGTACCCAGTGAGATCAAACCAAGAGAGGAGGAGGAGATCAGGAGGTGAGTTGTAGAGAAGGCATTGGACAGCCTTGAGTTTATGCCACATATGAGAGGAGGAACTAAAGGCTGTTACTGTCAGGGAGAGAAAGATGACACTGGCTGTAGTCTTGTAGGGCCTTTTGGGCTACAAGAGGCAAATTTTTGACTTAAGACCCAACCCTCAGGTATATGAAGATGTTTGCATCCCTGAGTGCCACCAAGGGCTAAAATGGTGTATATGTTTTCTTGTTGCTGAGACAAAATATCCAACACCCAAAGTTAAAGGAGGAAAGGTTTATTTAGCTCAAGTTTGTTGCAGTTTCAGTCCATAATTAGCTGGCTCTACGGCACGGTAACATGGCAGAGGAGACACAGTTCATTGTGGGCAGAAAGCAGCAAAGCAAGCAAGGAGCCTTACGGTTTGTTCTGGCCCTTTTATACTCTATCCTAGCTACTGGAATTAGAATGGTGCCAAACCAATCAGTAGACTGATATAGTAATTACACACCCTTAATCTCAGCACCATACACTCTAGACCAGGCATAGTCCTGACTGTGATGGGTCTGAAATGAGCTTTTGGGAGTTGTAGGGTTTTAAGGGTCAGACAGATTCCTCTTTGCACTCCTGAGAGCCTAATACCAGAACCTTCAGCCAGGGTTGCTCCTGGGTTTGGCTTTGTGTGGGTGCAGTGGATCCCAGGCACTTCTATTGTTGGTTCCTTGTGTATGATCACTGTGAGTTTGGCAGTCTTTAGTTGAGAATAAACAAACTTTACCAACAGATTAAAGCATGAGTACTACAATGGAAAGGCAGTTTGGAAAAGGAGTCATATCCAGACACTGTTTTTAAGGGATTGACATAGCAATTGTAACCAGCTGGCTCCAGAACTATCTACAGGTGTAGCTGGAACTCGTCAGTCGGGGTTAGTGATTAGAGCCTCTTTTTGTGTTTTGTCTATATTACTATTACTTTTATATCTTGTTGGTTATACTTTTTGTGTGGGTGTCTTTTTATCCTTTTTTTTTTTTTTTTTTTTATCGGTACTGGAGATGGAACTCACCACCGTGCACTTGCAAGGCAGGCACTTGTGCTGCTGAGCTAAATCCCCAGCCTGTGTGTGTGTGTCTTTTTGAGACATGGTCTCACTATGCAGTTTAAGCTGACCTTTAGTTCACTTTGTAACCCAGGCTGATCTTGAATTTGCAACAATCCTCCTGCATCAGCCTCTTGAGTGCTGGGATTACAGGCATGTGTCTGGCTATTATTGGTTATACTTTTCTGCTGAGTTTTCAAGCCCAGATTCAAGTGACATCTGTGTCAATCACAATTAATCTCTTATCTATCAGTATCAGTCAAGGTTCCTTGGCCATTACTTTTGGAACCAGGCACAGAGCCTCTTAGCTCTTCTTTCTGTGTCAGCCTCCAGGATGGGTCACAGTCTTGTTTGACAATGTTCTTCCCATGGAAGCATGGCTGATGACCCTCCTTTGTGGAACATTATATGGTGGTTGACTTCTCTGGAGTCCAACAATCTCCTTGTTTAGGAGGTTGGGTGACTCACCAAAATTGTAGGAGCATATAGAAAGATCTTGTAATGTTCTAGGTCCTTGTTGATCCTTGTTGAGGGCTAAGGCCAAAATATTGGCTGTCTTCTTAACCCAGCTCCTCCAGTCTCCAAACCTTAGTTGTCGAACATCCAAGAGATCATTTTCTTATCTAGGTAGCAAGCACGCTGATTAGGGAACTATTATTTCCTGATCAACTATGGTTGTCTCAGGAAGTGAATTCTTGTAGAATGTTAACAGATGAAGTTTTATAGACAAAACTTGAGATTAAGGGCAACATAACATTTTGGCATAACAATGACATCCTTACATTAAATGAATTAGTACGTAAATCTCATTACCAATAGCTGGAACATCAGTCAGGGTAAATCAGATATTTGAGCCTAAAAGTTTATCACCATAAACAACTTTAGCCTGAAAGTTGCCATTATGTTGAGGTATTTTTCAGTTTTATATCTTTGAAGACCTGTACACTTGGAAAACAAATACATTTAATGTACCATAGGGTCAGCAATAAGGAGTGTCACACACCAAGTTGGAAGTGCTCAAGAAGGCAACTCTGCCTTATTTCCCATCTCCAGTCTAGGCATTCTTGCTAGTCATGCAGAATGGCTCATGTCCAGTGTCAACGTCAGAAAGCAGAGTTAAGGCCTTTGTCTGAAGGCAGCAGTTAGACTAGAGAGGGGAGTTGGGATCTGGGGAGGGTATTTTCAAGTTGCTGCATTGTAAATCTATCTGGTTGTCAAGCCTAAATCAGTCTTGAAAATATCTCATCTCGACTGAAGCAGCAGCAGGACAAATTAACCCTGGAGGACCAGGAATATAGCTAAGCAGTGTAAGTGCCTGCCTGGCAAGTGCAAGGTTGTAAGTTCAATCCCCAGTAGCAAAACAAAACAAAAACAACAGTAACAAATTAACCCTGTAACAGTAGTCCAAGAATTTACAATTATGATACAGAGGTATACCATGGCATTTGTCTACTTGCTTATATATTACATTGCCAATTATATATTTGTAATTTTACATGTAATATGCATTATTTGCCAGTTTTATTATAGAGGCCATGGACCTCATGTCTGTATTAGAAAGAAACCTAGCTCTACTGAAAGTTACGCAAATGTTACTTAAATATTAAGGAACTGTAGAACATAGGACTGCTAATCTCAGTTCCTCTGTGATGTCCAGTGCAGAATGTACAATTAACTGGTGATTTCTTCATACTTTTGATACTACCTGCACCTGTATGTCTTTTAGAAAGACATTGGTGGGATCTGTATCCCTTTTGTATTTTTAATACAATAATTGTAGATATTGGCGATATTTTTGTTGAAGATGGTAAAAATGTACTATGTTAATGCAAGCTGGAAAATATAATAAAGCCTTACCAATACTCCTTAAAAAAAGAATTTATAAAGCACAAGAAATATGTTAAGCATATCTGTTAAACAAAAATAACCACTCAAATTGAAAGCCAAAACTAAATTCATCAAATTTTGTTTTCTTAGGGCAAAACTATTTTCAGTGGGTAAAAGAAGGGATGCAGGAGCAGCAGGGGCCACACTGGAGCAAGTAACTGGCTCAGAGGCAAAGGAAGAGGGAGTGGAAAGTCGAGCTGCTTTTGCAGCTCTCTGAGCTGTGTCTACAGCTGAGGTGGCACTGGTGGTGGAAAGGGGAGAGTATAAGGGCCCCAAAGAGGCAGGCAGAAGGGGCATTGAAGAGACAGGGGAGTTAGGGCCAGGAGTGAAAAAGTCAGACTTTTGAGTGGCCAGAAGATGGGAGTGGGAGGGGCACTGGGATTGTATGGTTGGGTGATTCAGGACGGGGCGGGCGGTGTGCAAGTAAGAAGAGGGCTCATCATTTGGGTCGAGATTGTTGACACAGGTGGGGTAAAAGGGTAGGGGAGCCTTTTGTCCATGAGGAGGATTGGAGGGAGGAAAGAGCAAGAGAGGGGTGGTCACACAGAGAAGAAAGCTTTGATATAGGGGACATCAGACCATTTGACAGTCCTCTGGATAAAACTGTCAGGGTCCATAAAAATATGGAAATCAAAGATCCCATTCAACAAGTCAGTGAGAGCCATTGTCCAGCTTGTACAGTGGTACTTTGGTTCTGGAACTCAATTCTCTCCACAATTCTGTTCATAGACCAAACTGGACAAGAATTGAATCAAATTTGCCTATAAGCTCAACATTGAACCTGGCCACTAAATTTGATGTGGTGCTCATTCAACTCAGTTTGTGACCAGAATCATGGAAAGAATTAAGTTTGTGACTAAGGTACTGCTGTAACTTGACTGCACAGAGGTAGAGTAAAAATAGTGTCTTAGGTTTGACATCTTCCTTAAGGCCCACCTGGGAGAGACTGCAGAGGAGGCAACTCAAGGGACTGTCTCCTGAGGGTTTTCAAGGGGACCATCCCAGAAGAGCCAGAAAGCGGACCAGGGTCGGGAACTGAGTCCCCAGGATGTGTACAAGGAGGCTGCTGAGAGGGGCTGTCCCCCTTGGGCCACAGTCAAAATGTCCCCTCTTCCTAGAAAGAGAACTGTTGAGGAAAAGGTGGGGTAGGTGGGATGGCCAAGGACTTCTCTGGGCACCAAGAGAGGCTGAGGAAGGCTGTGTCTTACCCTTCCAGGGAATGGCGATACAATCAAGCCAGTGTTGGATGTGTTGGTGTGGCAAGGAGGTCCTTAGACCAGAGTTCTTGAGGGTTGAGAGACGCTAGGAAAGAGAAGCCTGACTACCTAGGCAGGCAGCTGGGGCTTGGGGGCTACTCCTGAGGGTTTGGTATGGGGTATAAGGGGATAGTGGTGCGGGGACATTTGGGATCTGGGAATGAGCCTGGGACCAGCTGCCACTGCCCATTGCTTCCTGGCTTGAAAGACAGGCTTTGTCTTCTGCTCCTGATTCCACATTTTAATACCAGATGAGAGAAAGGAGAGGTAGGATGTGACCTCAACAGTCCAAGCAGGTTTATCAGCAAACCTGAGAGGGACCTCTCTGATCTGGTGGGCAGAAGAGAGAAAATGCTGTCTTACAGACTCGGGTGTTTTAAAGGTTTGGAAGGGATAGGAGTGGTTTCTGACACATTTCTAAGAGACATAGCAGGAGACTTTTGATGCCCTTTTTTGGTAATCTGAATGTTTCACCTAGGAAACTGAAGGTTAAATAAACAGAAACTTAGATCTGAAATGGCGGACTTTGGTCAAAATAGTGGTACTCCTGTCCAGTGTCTATCAGCTATGTCAACAAAAAAGAAACGTCATTTCATTAGACAGAAAACATTTGATACAATGTAATGTCTATTCATAATAAAAAAAATTCCCAGTAAACAAGCAATACAAAGGAGCTTCCTTAATCTGACAAAGGACATCTATGAAAATCCTAGTAGTAATACTTAGTGGTGAAAGGCAGAACATATTCTTTTTAAGAAATGAAACAGGAAAGATAATATCCATTCTCACCATTTCTCTTCAGCTTGTAATAGGGATCCTAGTTAGTGCAATAAGAGAAGAAAAAGAAACAAAAAGCATAGTTTGGAAAAGATTACAGAAAGCCATCTTGTTTGTTGATGACATAACTATACATTTTAAAAATTCTATGCAATCTTCAGAAATAACACCAGATGAATAGGTGAATTAATGAGATAGGTAATAAAGCCAATGTATATTAGTTACAATTAGAAATTGAAAAATTGAAATCACCATTCATAACATCTAAACATGAAATACTTAGAAAGAAGCATATCATGTATAAGACCTAGATGCTGAATACTACAAAATACGGTGGAAAGAAAGAAGGAAGCAGAGCGACACAATAAGACCCCCCCAACATAGATGTGTCAAATTGAACAACTATTTACCTGTGAAACAAATTGACACCACAGGAGCTAAGTAAACCAGGTGAGAGATCATAAGTCTCTGGAAGCACATTAAGAAGGAAAGATGCATCAAAGAAGGTAGGAGAAAAAGGGGCCAGGGGTTTAGCTCAGCGGCGTAGATGCCTGCTTGGCAAATGCGAGGTTGTGAGTTCGATCCCTGGCACCAAAAAAAAAAAAGAATTGCCCATGCAAGCCTTCCTGACATTGCCAGCAGTGCAGCATGGAGGTAGTTGTCTTCTGCTTTGGAGCAAGAGCAAGAAATCAGTGCAGGCCTTGGACTTAGAACTCTGCAATAGAACCCAGTACTGAGCACTGCCCCACCCCTGTTCCCCATGCCAATGCTGGGAGATGAAAGTTTCTGACCCACACTGGCCTGATAGCCAAGGGACTGACCACATCACTCATCACCCAGTATAGAAAAAGAATCTGTCCATTGAAGGGCAGGTCAGAGAATTAACACAGAACTTTGTCTTGGAAATCAGTGCTGAGCCTACCACCGTGAATCTCAATGTTAAGCAAATTGAATGACCCTGACCAGTGCCCACAGATGGAGCCTCTGTGCCTGCCTCAGTGCAGGTTGAAACAGTGGGACAGGCTTACATTTCTTCCAGTGTTACTTCTGTCTGGCTGCAGGGGTCTTGGGCTGTGAATATACTGCAATACCAGCAGGCCATAGTGCTGAGGGCCTGGTCCTGCTGCTAAGCCACAGAGGTCTTTGGACTGTGGGCTCTGGAAGGAACCTGCCCTGTGGCACTGGTGCCCACTCATCCTTCTTCCTCAGCTCCAGGCAGCACCACACAAAATCATTGTCCACTTGGGAAGAAGGGGAATGTGGGTATGAACAGATGCTCTGTTGGCCAGACTTTCTGTGGTGAGGCCCAGAATAAAGCAGTCCTTCCCTCTTGTGTCCTATAATGACTCAAAATTTGGATGATCACTGTATGCCTTCCAGTCTTGCTCCTACTATATTTAACCTCATTCATCTCTCCATCCTACCCCATACCCATCTTAAACCCTGCCCACAACAGGATAAAATAACTCTAATAAGTGGAAAATCATTGCATACAAGTTCCTGGTACAAGTTAGATTTTATTATATAACTGTAGACCCTGCTCCTATGATTAAAAGAATCAGTTAATAGTTACCACAGTTTGTCAGTATCCAGATTGTGCTTGAATCTGTTGTTATTGGTAACTATACTATTTTTCCCAGGATGTCATACCTGATATAATCAGTTTTTATCCCCTGTATGACAACAATTGCAAGGAGTCAAAACCGTCACTATAGTCCAGCATCAATGAAATGGGCCCTGAGTCAAATGCACAGCAACCTCCAGTTGTTAATACATTGGGAACGTATGGTCTTTGGATAGACATAAAGATCAAGAACCACCTACATCTGAGGAACAGACATTTCCTAGGGAAGCCTTGATATGCATGCTATCTAATCACAGTGCAATGAAACTGAAAATCAGCGGCAAAAGAAATCACAGAAACTACTTAGACACATGTAAGTTAAATAATACCCCTCTGAACAACCAATGAGTCACAGGGAAAATTAATGACAAAATTAAACAGTATCTACAATTACACAATAATGCTGATACAACATATTGGAAGTTATGGGTCACAGTGAAAGCAGTCCTACTGTCTTAGTTACTTTTTATTCATTGCTGAGACAAAATACCTGATGCCCAAAGTTAGGAAAGGAAAGGTTTATTTCTTACAGTTTTTGGAGGTTTCAGTCCATATTCAGTTGGCTCCAAGGCAGGGTGGCATGGTGGGGCTGCAGTTCATGATGGCTGCAAGTAGCAAGGAGGAAACCGGCAAAACAGAGAGACACACCTTCTTCCTGCTATTACATCACATCCTGGCTCCACCCCCTAGGAGGGTATAGCACTGACATCACCAATCCAAGCACTAGACAATGAACCAGTCACAAATGTGCAATGCAAATACATGAGACCTGGGGGCCAGCGACATACACCATGACACCTACAAAGGAAATTTATAGTGATGAAAATTCTCACATCAGAAAAATAGAACAAGCTCAAATAAACAACATAATGTTGAATCTCAAACTTCTAGAAAAAGAACAGATAAAAGCCAAAGCTTGTATGAGGGAAGAAATTATAAAGATAAAAGAAGAAATTAATGCAATTGAGACAAAGAAAACAATACAAAGAATCAAAGAATTGAAAAGTTGGTTCTTTGAAAGAATAAATAAAATTGATAAATCATTAGCTGACCCCAAACAAAAGAGAAAGACAAAAAAACCCCAACAAATTCAAGTAATTAGGAATGAAAATGGCAAAATCACAATGAAGCCTACAGAAATCCAGAAGATCATCAATATCTACTCTAAGAACCTGCATTTTAATAAGATAGAAAACAAAATAGACAGATTCCTAAACACAGTCAAATTGCTTAAACTAAATCAAGAAGATATAAAAATCCTAAATGGCCCAATATCAGCCAATGAAAATGGCCCAATATCAGCCAATGAAATTGAAAATATAATTAAATCTTACCAACAAAGAGGAATTCTACAAGAAATTTAGAGAACTGAAAATTTGATTACATTGAAAATGTAATTAAATCTTACCGACAAAGAGGAATTCTACGAGAAATTTAGAGAACTGAAAATTTGATTACATTAAAAATGTAATTAAATCTTGCCAACAAAGAGGAATTCTACAAGAAATGTAGAGAAGAACTAATGCCACTAATGCAGAGACTGTTTAAGGAAATTGAAAAGGAAGCAATACTTTTAAAATCATTCCTGGAAGTAAGTGTTACACTGATTCTAAAGCCAGAGAAGAACCCAACCAAGAACAAAACAAAACAAAACAACAACAAATAACAACAACAAAAACCCCAACAAAACAAAGCGAAACCCAACCCTACTGGCCAATTCCCCTAATGAACATATATGCAACAATCCTCCATAAGATACTGCCACACAGAGCACAGCAAATCATCAAGATGATTATACATCATGACCAAGTAGGGTTCATTCCAGAAATGCAGGGATGGTTCAATATCAAATCAACAAATGTAATACAGCATATTAACAGAACCAAAGGCAACATAAGTCCTAGAATTCTGATTAAACTAAGGCATTTTTTCCTTATCATTGTGAAGTTGAAATGAAGCCTAAATTATGTCAATGAACTTCTGAATTCAGTGTTGGTTGGGCATATTTGCTGAGACTCCTGCTTTTGATGCTTGGGAGTTTGCATCTATTTTGTTTTCTTTTGCTCTATGGTTTCAGATCTGTTGAGAGAAGAAGAATCATGAAGACGAGGCAAGAGGAATGTTGCAGAGGAGCAGGAGGACAAGGGGTGCCCTGCTCTGCTACCCTGGCACTACACATCCCACAGACCTCACCAGAGCAGAGCACTTGGCAGCACGCTGGCAACTCAGTTCTCAGAGTGCTGTGAATTCCTGACGGTCTTTGCATTGGTGCCTTGGTTTCTTTGGGGCTTTCTGTGTTGTAGTTAAACTTTTGTAGCTCTTATACTATTTAAATCACTTTTCCTGGTAATTCCAATTACTGTCCATCCTCTTAATATTCAGTCTTCATGTTTCCAGCGTGTCTCTATCTTTTCATTTGTTAATGTGCTTTTTAATTGGGTATAAATATATATATCCAGGGAAGGACATGGAACATAAATATGTGAATTTTCACAAACTCACCCAGAGCACATAACCTAGATGGAGAAATTGAGCAAAGTGAATTAGCAAATTTGTGGAGTAGGTGTTCAGTGACTACATGGCGCCTTGCAGGCAACCAGCTAAGACCAGCCCACTGGCAAGAGTATGTTCACAGCTACCGCAGAATTGGCAGTGAGGCTGAGACCCCCCCTCATTTGAAGAATTTAGAAATAAAACACACAATGGTAGAATCTAATATTCGTATCCAGAATTCTCTAACTCTAGAATAGTAGTATGTAAATCAGCTTTATATACTCCAATGAATAAGCATTTTATACTATTAAAAACAACTGTGTCAATAAACTGTTAAAGGATACAAATTATTTTTAAAAATCTTGTAAATTTTGATGTCAAATTATTAGTGTGGAGGAGGTGAAGGTGTAGTTTTTGTATGTCATTAAAGTTGCCATCAGTCTGAAGACCCTTTTAGAAGGATGAGATGTTTTATATGAACCTCCTGGGAACCACAAAGCAAAGTTTTCAGTAGTTATAAAGACCTATAGCAGTTGAACTAATTGGAAAAAGACATGATTCAAAGCACACCATCATAGAAAACCAACAAATCACAAAGGAAAACAGCAAGCAAGTTACAGAGAGACAAAGGACCTACCAAAATTTCAGGAAACAATTTGCAAAATGACAGCAACAAATCTTTATCAATAATATCTCATCAGACTTGTTTTACCAGAAATGCTAAAAGAAGTTCTTCAAACTGAGAAAAAGAGACATTAATGAGTAAGAATGAAACATGAGAAGGTATAAAACTAATCACAGGTAAGAGTAATTATACAAATCCAGAACATTTTAAATGATAAGCATGATGCATAAAACATCATATATTTAGCATGAAGACCAAATAACAAAACAATTAAAAATAATAATTACATTAATATGTTAAGAGATAAGCAATATAGAAAGGTGTAAAAGGAGTTATCAAAAACTCAAAATGTTGGCTGGACTAGAATGCAAGTGGGGAGTTTTCTTACTAATATATTTGCTCTTTTTCTTTTTTGTTTTTGTTCTTATGATTATGTTATGTTGCTGTCATATTGTGACAGGCAGCTGAGTTAGATAGAAAGATTATAGGTAGTCAGACAGGCTGGGGCCTTGAAGGAGCCAGTGCTTAAAGACCAAATACCAGGGCTGGAGATTTAGCTCAGTGGCTCAAGCACTTACCCGGTAAGTGCAAGGTCATGAGTTCCATCCCTGGTATGTACAAACAAGCAAACAAACCAACCAGATACCTTG
This sequence comes from Dolichotis patagonum, assembly GCA_004027295.1. Taxonomy (NCBI): domain Eukaryota; kingdom Metazoa; phylum Chordata; class Mammalia; order Rodentia; family Caviidae; genus Dolichotis; species Dolichotis patagonum. The sequence goes on from PVJX010008921.1 coordinate 23,642, forward strand.
CAACTGTGGGGAGACAGAGACAGACACCTCTGCTGTGGGCCAGACCTAAAGACAAAAGATAAAACAAATGCACCCACATACTTTCTAAGGGTAAATATCAGGGACAATATTCTAAATAGGTCTCTATCACCATGAGGAAGCCAGAAGGAGCCCTTAACCCAACCCTCTATGGGGAGAGCCCCTGCTCTATATTCATGCTTGCTTGCTATGTGACTCTTCCCCATTGTCCCTGATTTAATCAATTTTACCTGAGCAATTATGCTTGTAATCTTATTGGTTGATCATAGTTCTGTCCCACCTCATGCTTACCTTGCAAGTTCCCATTTTTTACCCTCCTTGGGCCTGCTTACCTTGAGGTTTTGCTCTATAAAATCCCTAGAAAGATAGATCCTTAGCAACCTACTTGGGACCCCTTCTATTTTTCTCTCTCAGAAGCTTTCTTTCTCCGTAAATATATTCTGCTCTTAACCTCCACTGTTCCTAAAATTCATTCTTTGATTTTAGAGAACACAACTCATACTGGACATTTAGTAGATGGGGAGTTTTTTCCCCTATATCAATTTCAAAACAGCTTGTTACAACCAAAAGTTTTTTTGAAACAAAAAATGTTACAAAAATCTGTACTAGACAAATAAAAAATAATAAGCAATTTGTTGGGGACCACATATTGTAAAGTGACATCATATCTAGTATCCATGGAAATCACCTTCCTCTCTCACTAGTCAGATTAGCACCCAGGTGTGGAGGTGGACCTTGTCTTGTTTCCTTTATGATGTCAAACTTGCCCATTCCACCACAGACTCTACACCGTTCCAGGAAAAGCACCCGACTGCCTCCTCTACACTGGCTAATAAATAGTGGCTAGCTTGGAGTGTCTTTGTCTTTGCCTGTCCTGAGACATCAACCTCCCAGCTCCCCATCATGAGTTACTAAAAATGTCTTTTTCTTATTTCAACCTTTCTCCATACCCCTCCTACAGGGAGGTGGGGATCTTGGCCAGGTACCTTATATAACTAGTCAAAAGAGTCACTACTGGAGCACTCAGGAACAAAGGAAAGAAGAAAGAGGAAGGACTCTTTCAAAGGAAAGACTGAAAGAGACAAAAGAAAGGAACTAAAACAGAACTAGCAAACAAATTAAATCATGACTATAGAATAGCTTATAAATGGGCCGGGGATTTAGCTCAGGGGCATAAGTGCTTGCCTGGCAAGTGCACGGTCGTGAGTTTGATCCCTGGTACAAAAAACAAAACAAAACAAAACCTTATAATGATTAGATGATACATTACCCATCAGTAACTAACTTAGTTGTAAATGGATTGCCTTCTCCAGTTAAAGAAGTAGTACAACCAAATGAATAAATCAACATGACCCAGTTCAATGTTGCTCACAAAAAACTTACTTCACCTCTAAGAACACACTTAGATTGAAAGTGAAGAGATGCAATAAGTTCATTTATAAAAATGGAAATAAAAAGAAAGCAAGAGTAACCATATTAGTATCAGATAAAATAGAGCAAACCAAAAGCAGGACAAAGTGATAAAAAGGTCATTATATAATGATAATAGGGTCAATTCTACAAGAGTAAACAACAATTCTGAATACATACGTGCCTAAAATAGGAGAACATAAATATATAAAGTATTAGTAGTCCTGAAGGGAGAGATAGACTTCAATATAGTAATAGCTGGGAGCTTTAGTATCCCAGTGTCAGCAGTAGGCAGATCACCCAAACAAGATCAACGAAAACCCAGCAGAGTTAGGCTGTAACCTAGACAAACGAACCTAACACAACACAAAATTCAACCCAATGGCTGCTAAATGCATATTTTTCTCATTAACGTGTGGAATCTTCTGCAGGATAAGTCATATGATGTGCTACAAAACATGTCACCTGACCTGAGAAATTTTAGAAAGTGAAGTTCATATGAAATAATTTTTCTGACCACAATGCAATAAAACTAGAAATCAAAACCAAGAAAACCTTGAACACTATACACTATATAAATACATGAAAATCAAACAACATACTTTTGAACAACCAGTGGTTCAAGTAAGAGATTAGGAAGAAAACTTTAAAATTTCTTGAAATAAATGAGATTTGAATTACAACTCATTCATCAAAAGAATTACTAGGAAGAAAGTTAGTAGCAATCAATGCCTACATCAAAAAAGTAGGCAGAAAAAAAAGTAGAAAGATTTCAAATAACATATCACTACATCTCAAGAAACTAAACAAATAATAACAAGGCAAATTCAAAATTAGTAGAAGAAAAGAAATAAAGATTAAAGTAGAAATAAATGAAATAGGGACTTAAAAATACAAGAAATCAGTACACAGAGACCTGATTCTTCAAAAGATAAGTAGACAAACCCTGAAGGGGACTAAGAAAGAGAGAAGACTCAAGCAAAATCAGAGATGAAAAGTGGGGGCAATAAAATCAGCATCACAGGGCCGGGGATTTAGCTCAGTGGTGTAAGCACCTGCCTAGCAAGCATGAGGTTGTGAGTTCGATCCCCAGTATATATATAAAAAAAAAAAATCAGCATTTCAAAAATACCAAAGATCATTAGAGATTATTATGAACAATTATATGCAACAAATTTGATAACCCAAAAGAAATGGACAAATTCATAGACATTACATACACTTTACAAGACTGAATAGAAAACACAAGCAGACCAATAACAAGTAATGAGATTGAATCAGAAATGAAAAGTCACTCATTGAATAAAAGCCCAGGATAATATGGCTTCACTACTGAATTCTAGCTTACATTTAAAGAAGAATTAATTCTAATTATTGTTGCTCCAAAAAACAAAGATGGAATTATTCCAAATACATTCTACAAGACCAGTCATTAATGTGGCACCAAAATCAAACAAGGACACAGCAACATAAACCACAAACTAACTCTAACAGCACAGTAAAGAGATGATTGATTAAGTGTGATTTATCCCCAAAACAATGTAAGAAGGGATCAACACAAATGAATAAGTCTGATATATCACTCAACAGAATGAAGGATAAGAACCATATAGCCACTTCGCATAAAGAATAAGCACTAGGTACGGAAGGAATGTATCTCAATATAATAAAGGCATGTATGAGAAGCCATCATCTAATATAGTACTAAATGGGAAAAAAGATGAAAAATTTGTAAGATTCGAATAAGACAAGGAAGGATGCTTACGTTCTCCAGTTCAGAGTAGTTCTGGAAGTTGAAGCCAGAGTGATGAGATGAGAGAAAGAAACAAAGGGAACCCAAATGAGAAAAGAAGAATTCTGTCAACATTTGCAGATGACATGAAAGAAATATGGTCCCCAAGAAATACAGTCCACCATAAAACCTATTATAGCTAACCAATGAATGCAATAATATTGCAGGATACAAAATCAATATACAGAAATCAGTACTGTTGCTATATGCCAAGAGAGAATTAAATGAAATAGAAACCAAGAAACCAATCACATTTATACTAGCTACACTAAAATAAAATATCTAGCAACAAATCTAACAAAAAGTGAAAGATCTCTGAATGAAAATTATAAAACACTGATAAAAAGGATAGAAAAAATAGAAATCCCATGTTATCTGGAAAAATAAGTACAGTTTAAATGTTCATACTATATTTGTGACTTACAGATACAATGCAATCCTTATCAAAATACAAATGATATGCTTCACAGAATTAGAAAAAACAATCCTAAAATGTATATGGAACTACAGAGAGGGAGAAAGAGAGAAAGCGATCGAGAGAGAGAAACTAAGCAAAAGAATGAAACAAGAAGCGTTATACCACTTGTCTTCAAAATATTTTAGAAAGTTGCAGTAATCAACAGCATGGTATCGATATAAAACAAACACAAATATACATTAAAGGAACAGAATAGCATTTAGAAATGAACTCAGGCATCTACAGGCAACTGATTTTCTACAGAGATACTAACAACATGCATCAGAGAATATGTATTTGTTATAGCTTGTATCTAGATGTGCTCCTGTTTTTGGTTGATACATTGCATCAACTTGAGAAGTTTAGAAGTTGTAACTGAGAGACTCAGCAGGGAGCCAGGGCTTGTAATTTGTGAACATCCTCAGCCTGAAGAGGAGGGTACAGAGATTTTTGTGAGTACTACACCCACCCTGAGGGTGGGGGGCTGGGTGCAATGTAAGGAAGGAAAAGAGGCTTGTGCTTTCTGCTTTTGCTCTGGCTGCTGCCTTGCAGTGCTGCCCCTGTGCCAGGCTGCCCTGCCTCGGACCCAGCTGATTATGGACTGAAAGCCCTACAAACAGTGAGCTAAATACACCTTTCCTTCCTTCATGTTGGGTGTTGCAAAGAGAAAAAAGTAACCAAGACAATATTTGGTGCCAGAGGAGTGGGGTTGTTGCTATGACTGTATCTGACGATGTGGTTCAAGAGCCTTTGGGAAGGCCTTGTGGGAAGAGTCTGGAAAGGTTCACCTGAATGTGTAAGTCTAGAATGCCAGAGTAATACTGGCCTCCAGGAATAACTTCGGGAGGATTACTTACCTTTCCATCTCATTGAAGAGTTTGAAGAGTATCAGCATTAAATCTTCTCTAAGTTTCTTGTAGAATGGGAGCTGGGGATTTAGCTCAGTGACATAAGCGCCTGCCTGGCAAATGCAAGGTTGTGAGTTTGATCCCTGCTACCAAAAAGAAAACAAAAAACAAACAAACAAAAAAAAGATTAAATATGGGGTTGGGGATTTAGCTCAGCGGCATAAGCACCTGCCTTGCAAGTGCACAGTTGTGAGTTCGATCCCTGGTACCAAAAAGAAAAAAAAAAGCCATGAATCCATCAGGACCTGGGCTTTTCTTTGTTGGGCTTATGAGACACCCAGTCACACAGTAGGTTTCCAGCCAACGCAAGCATTATAGACAGGTAGATCTGGTGGCCTGGAGTAACCTCTCTGTTTGGAAAATCATTCAACGCTATTTCCTAAGGTTTTATAACCGTTTGGATCAGTTGCACTTCTCGGAATCTGGAACCTGGTTTTCCCCACATCAAGGGGGTGCATCAGGCCAGTTCCTAACAGACCAGCAGAACCTCCAGCCATGATCTGCCTTGAAGCCTCACACACTAAGCTGACATCAGTCTTGGTGGACACCTTCCAAGTGCGGGCACAGAGAGTGGGCTGAGACGAGGGCACAAGCTCGCCGCTGGAGTCCCAGGCTGCGTGGCCTTTCTGAGTGGGGAGATGCAGGGTGGGTTAGTCCTCCAGAAGCGTGGTTCCCTGAGGGGTGGTGGGACAAGCACAGGCTCGCTCCAGTGGCTTGGAACCGGCCCTCTGCACTGCCGGGCGTGATCTCACTTTGGCCGGTTTCGTCTGCATTTTGGTCATGTCTGGAAACTTTGCCTGCGACTGAGATTAAGGATGGTGGACTAACTCATTTGACAAAAGAAATTTCAAGGCAGTCTAATGTTAAGACATGGCTATTGTTGGGGGCTTTTTGTCAGATTTATGTTGCTAATCAAGAGCAAAGAGCCCAGCTGGATGATTTAAAACATTGTGAGCTTGGCCAGAAAGCTGTGAACTATAAAGATAAAGCTGAGATCTTAATTGCTGAGAAGGAACAAAAAACCAGAAAAGATGGCTTGGGGGCATCACAGGATGCTGAGGTGAGTACCCACCCTTTGCAACCTCAAAACTGCAAAAGTGAAAGGCTTTACTTGGAGGAGAAAGACTCATGTTCCAGACTGGCAGCAGAGGCCACTCAAGGTTCCAGAATGGTGGCGGCGTAGAGAATTTGTCCCTCAGAACTGGATTCAGATGCCCAGCGATCCAGGCACTCGACCCCTGCAGCCAAGAGAGAGGAAAGCCTGGCTACTGCTCCAGCTGGCAGCAGACCTCGGCAGCATCCACATGGTGCATATGAAATACACAAGTTCTGAGGCTGAAAAGGCTTCCACCCCAATTTCAGGAGTCCTGTGCCCCTGAGAGGGCAGTTTGTTAGGCTGTGAATGTGAAGCCAAAGGTGCAGTGGAGACCCCAGGAGCTGGAGAAGCCAGGAATGTGGATCATCTAAGAAAAGCTGCACGGAGAGAGCAATGACGATTTTAGACTTGCTTTTGTTCCAATCCTTTGTATCCTCCCGTTTGTAACTTTTGGCATGGAAATGTTTATCTTGTGCTATTGCATGTTGGAAGTGTTTAACTTTGTTTTCATTTGTACAGGGCCTTGCAGCTAAGCTTTGCCTTATAACTCGGAGAAGACTTGGGACTTAAATTTTTCAACAATGTTGAAACTGTTAGGACTTTGGCAACTCTTGCAGATGGAGTAAATGCCTTTAGCATAAAGGGGTGTGCATGAGTCATTGGGGGTCCAAGGACAAAATGTTGTGTTTCTAATGTAATATAATTTTTGATAGACTTAATGCTAGTTCTTAAGGATTGTTAAACTGTGTTACAATGTTCAAGTTGCAAACCACTAAGAATAAGCATGCCTTTGATTCTGGAGGCTGGTTTAAAGAAATGTGTCTGGTTACCAAGTTGACAAGGGGTGGATTGTTATGGTTGATGCATTGTGTCAACTTGAGAAGTTTAGAAGTTGAACTGAGAGACTCAGCAGGGAGCCAGGTTCTTACTTTGTAAATGTTATCCTGTGCAAAGGAAGGCAGGGAGTGCTACACTGACCCTAAAGGGCAGAGGTGGCCTGGGTGCAATATAAGGAAGGAGAAGATTTTGTTTCCTCCTTCTTGCTCTGGCTGCTGCCTTGATGTGTTGCCCTGTACCATGCCACTCTGATTATAGACTGAAACCTCCAGAAATTGTAAGCTAAATAAACATTTCCTTCCTTCGTTTTGGGTGTTGGGTGTTTTGTCCCAGCAATGAAAAGTAACTAAGACAGATCCCAAAACCTTATAAACTCACAAACAGGGAGTTTCAAAGTGACTGAGTTAGGGTGTGTGAATGTGGATTAAGGGTGATACTGGGATTAATGGTGTAAATAACGGAAGCCTCACCCTGGGTATAGGTGACATCTATCAATCCTGTTGCTTACTGCTTCATTGTCTCCTGGCTGATTTGCTGTGGACTATTTATCTTCTGTGATGCCATCTGCCATATGCCATCCTGCTTTTGAGCCAACCAAGCATGGACTGAAACTTCTGCAAATTGTGAGCTGAAATGAACCTTTCCTCCTTTAATTTGTGGGTTTCAAGTATTGTGTCTCAGCAAAGAGAAAAGTAATGAAGAGTGATGGTGGTAAAATTGGATATCCACAGGCTGACGAATGAAACGAATGTTTTTTCATCAGCTGCACACTCAACTCCAGATGGATTAAATATTTAAATTTAAGAACTAAAACTACGAAACTTCTGAAAGACAATATAGGGAAATGCTTCAGGAGATTGAAATGGGCCAGAGATTTTTGGAAAAACAAGGAATAAAAAGCACAGATACACGCTAGCCAAAATGTTTCTGTACAGCTAAGGAAACAATCAAAAGAATCCAGAGTCAACCTACAGAATGGGAAAAATATTTGTGTGCTATATATCTGACAGGGTATTGATATCCAGACTATATAAGGACTTCTAGAAATTCGATTGTAAGACAGAGCCCAAAAGAGTTGACTAAAAATAAGCAAAAGGAGCGTTTCCTGAGATCCACGACATGTTGGAATAAGGGTGCCGAGCCAACCAGTAACCAGCCTGCTGCCCTGGTAAGTGACTGTGTTCTGGCAAGCTGTGGCCACCCCAGGGAGGGAAACAAGTAACAGGGTTTCCTGACATCGGCGCCATGTTGGATCTTAGAGTGCTGAGCCAACAAATAACAAGCCTGCAGCCCTGCTAAGTGACTGTAGTCTGGTAAGCCACGGCCACCCCCCCCCGGGGGGGGGGACAAGAAGAGACAGCTTTTCCTGAGATCCCCGCCATGTTGGAGCTTAAGGTGCTGACCCAATTAGTAACCATCATGCCACCCTGTTAAGAGACTGTGGTCTGGCAAGCCGCGACTACCCCAATTTGGGGAAACAAGAGCTAACAGCATTTCCTGACATCTGCGCCATGTTGGAGCTTAAAGTGTTGAGCCAACCTGTAACCAGCCTGCCCCGCTCCTAGGTGACTGTGGTCTGGCAAGCCGAGGCCACCCCAGGGCGGGGAAACCAGAAGTAACAGCGTTTCCTGAGATCTGCGCCTTGTTGGAGCTTAAGGTGTTGAGCCAACTTGTAACCAGCCTGCCCCGCTCCCAAGTGACTGTGGTCTGGCAAGCCGAGGCCACCCCAGGGCGGGGAAATCAGAAGTAACAGCGTTTCCTGAGATGCGTGCCATGATGGAGCTTAGGGTGCTGAGCAAACAATTAACTAGCCTGCCGCCTTGGTAAGTGACTGTGGGCTGGCAAGCCCCGGCTGTCCTAGGGAAGGAAACAAGAAGTAACAGCATTTCCTGAGTTTCACGCCATGTTGGAATTCAGGTTGCTGAGCCAACCAGTAACCAGCCTGTTGCCCTGGTATGTGACTATTGTCTGGCAAGCTGCGGCCACCCCAGGGTGGGGAAACCAGAAGTAACAGCGCTTCCTGAGATCCCCGTCATGTTTGAGCTTAGAGTGCTGAGCCAGCCAGTAACCATCCTGCCGCCCTGGTAAGTGTCTGTGGTTTGGCAAGCCACGGCCACCCCGGGGTGGGGGGGACGACAAGAAGAGACAGTGTTTTCTGAGATCCCCGCCATGTTTGAGCTTAGAGTGCTGAGCCAACCAGTTACCAGCCTGCCCCCCTGGTAAGTGATTGTGGTCTCGCAAGCCCCTGCCACCCCCGGTAGGGGAAACCAGAAGTAACAGCGTTTCCTGACATCAGCGGCATGTTGGAGCTTAGGGAGCTGAGCAAACCAGTAACCAGCCTGCCGCCCTGGTAAGTCACTGTGGTCTGGCAAGCCGCGGCCACCGCAGGACTGGAAAAGAAGAAATAACAGTGTTTCCTGAGATCCTTGCCATGTTGAAGCTTAGGGTTCTGAGCCTACCAGTAACCAGCCTTCCGCCCTGGTAAGTGACTGTGGTCTGGCAAGACGCAGCCACCCCAGGGCAGGGAAAAAAGAAGTAACACTGTTTCCTGGGAGGCGCGCTATGTTGGAGCTTTGGGTGCTGAGCCAACCAGTAACCAGCCTGCTGCCCTCGTAAGTGACTGTGATCTGGCAAGCTGTGGCCACCCCAGGGCGATTAAACCAGATGTAACAGTGTTTCCTGAGATCCCCGCCATGTTGGAGCTTGGGTTGCTGAGCCAACCAGTAACAAGCCTGCCGCCCTGGTAAGTGACTATGGTCTGGCAAGCCTTGGCCGCCCCAAGGCGGGGAAACAAGAAGTAACAGCGTTTCCTGAAATCTGCGCCATGTTGGAGCTTAGGGTGCTGAGCCAACCAGTAACCAGCCTGCCACCCTGGTAAGTGACTCTTGTCTTGCAAGCCGTAGCCACCCCAGGGCGGGAAAACCAGAATTAACAGAGTTTCCTGAGATATGCGCCATGTTAGAGCTTAGGGTGCTGAGCCAACAAGTAACCAGCCTGCTGCCTACTGGGGAGTGGGCTTAGAATAAATCACAGTATATCTCCCCTACCCTGCAAACAATCTGGATTCAGGGATCTGGGTATCTCTTGGGAGGTGGGCATATGTGGTACAGTAAGTGGTGGGAGTTTGCTTCTACTATCTCTGAAGGCAAGTATTTTTATAGCTGTTTTGCTTTGTCCTGATTATCAGTGTTGCTCTATTCAATATTCTGTTTTGATGTGTTCTATAATGTTGTGTATTTCTTTCGATTTTACTGTACCTAACAGAAGAACAACTGTTTTGAAGATAACGAGATATACAATGGTGCCTATTATTGTTTTCCTAGTGACCTGCTGTGATGTTCTGTGCCAATTTCACTATACTATCCCAATTGGCTTTATTCCATCCTGTTTTTTTGTATATTACTACCTCCAAGTTAATGAAAATTAAATAAAAATAAAACAATAGAACATGAGAAAACAAAGTAACAAAATACCTCCAAAAACTCCCAACTGCATCAAAGCTGATCCATATGACATGGATGACGAGAAACTCAAAAACAAAACAACAGAATTATATAAGATGATTAAAAAGGAAATCACAACAACAAAACAGATCAATAAGGTACTGAGCAAGCTAAAACATGTTGTAACTAAACAGATAATGTACTTAAAAAGCAAAAGGAGCAAAAGAAAATGCACTAAAGATATAACAGCATGTATGTGTAAGTGTGTGGGATTGATAACCATATTACCAAGTTTTTATTGGATTGTTGAACAGAACTGTTTATAGCCTCACTGTTTGTTCACTTTGTATACCTTTATTTTGTAACATGAGCAACTATTTCTAAGAAGACAATATGTAATTTATCAAGTAGTGGTTTCTTAATGTTTTTTTGAAATTCTGCATTATTTCTACCCTTTTCTCTGTTTTGCTTTTTTCTCCTTAAATGATATTTTAAAAAAAATAGGCAAAAGATCTAAATAGGCATTTCTCAAGAGAAGACATGAAAGAAAGATCAGTTTCACTAGTCATCAGAGAAGTGCAAATCAAATCATACTACAAGACATATCATCTCACCCTGGTAAGAATGGTGGTTAACAAAAACACTGATGATAATAAGTGCTGGCAAGCATACGGAGGAAAGGGAACCCTTGTTTATGTTTGATGGGAGTGTAAATTAGTATGTCTGTTATGAGACAGTATAGATGTTCCTCAAAAAATTAAAAACAGAACCTCCATATGATCCAGCAATCCCACTTGTGGGTATAAATCCAAAGTGAAATCAATATGCTGATAAAACTTCTGCATCCCCTGTTCACTGTGGCTTCCTCTGCACAATAGCCAAGGAATGGAGGCAGTGTAAGTGTCCATCAGCTGCTGAATGACTGGAGAAAACGTGATGAATATCTGCAGTGGAAGACCATGGCATCGAGAGAGAATGACATCCTGACGTCTGGATGTCATCTGGATGTCAACACACGGACAGAGTAGAGATCATTATTTTAAGTGAAGCAAGCCAGTACATACATAAAATTTGGTATTGCATACTGCATAATCTTGCTTGTATGTAGAATCTGGAAAGGATGATGCCATATAAATGGTTACCAGAGGCTGAGGGAAGGGCAGATGTGGGAAAATATTGATCTGTGGGTTTCGTGTTACACGGGTGGGAAGTTCTGGTGTGCTGTTGTGCAGCTGTGGAGACTGTAGAGAACCGTGATCATATTTATACATTTCAAAAGGCTAGAACAAAGGATTTTGAAACTTTTCACCATAAAGAAATCATAAATGTTTGAGATCGATATACTTAACCTGATTAAATATTATGCAACATGTGTATGTACTGAAACATTATATGGACCCTTGTTAATATGTCTAATTTCTAATCAGTGAACTAAATTACAAAGAAATGAAAAGTAAAGTTTCTCAAGACCTTAAGTGTGCCTCATTGCAAGTTGGTTCATTTCTGGCTGTTGGGATCCCTCCTCAGCAGACTGAAATCAAAGTGTGTTACAGGACTCACTTGTCCAATTTGTTTTTCAGTTTAACTTAGAATCATTTAAATTCTCTGAGAAAGCCACAGCTTAACAGCCCATGAACATCTGCACAAGTCCTTCAGAAAGTCATGCTGCAGTGGCCCTATGCTAATGATGCATCTGTCAGAACCAAATGCAAACAATCATGACGGTTTTGTTACTTTGGCACTGGGGATCAAACTCATGGCCTTGTGTTTGCCAGGTAGGTGCTTATGCCACTGAGCTAAATCCTTGGATCAGGATAGCATTTTTGAGTGAGTGCAGCCTTCCTGTGTACTTGATGGGCCTGGTCCAAGAAGCCATGCATTAGGGAGTCACCCTGGGACCCGGAGTTTTCAGTGTTGCTCTTGAGGGCACTTCCCAGACAGCAGAGCTCAAAGGAAGAATTAAGAAAACCAGAAAGAGGCAGGCCAGCTTTGGGAGACCAGCTGTGATGACAGTAAATAATCAGAAAAGATCCCTAGAGACAGTGTTTGTGGAAACGTTCACGGAGGTGGAGGAGTCTCTCCCACACACGGAGGGTCTGTACAGGCACCTGAGCAGGGCGAGTGGGGTGGGTGCGGTGGGGCAAAGCGTCTTCCCTGCGAGCTCTCAGAAACCCGGTTGTATGCAGACAGAACCACACAAGCATCATAACCATAGCTGCTGTTCACTGGGAGAACCCAAATCCTTGCAGCCATCTGCAGTTCCTTTTTTCCTCTCACGTGCTGTGTTCATTCTTCTGCAAATCTTTTTGCTTCTTGCATCAAAATATATCTGCAATATCACCACTTTTCACTCTGTTTTTCCAAGGTCTCATCAATTCTTACCTGAATTATTGCAATTATCTTCAACTAGTGTAATCCATCCCTAAATCGTTTGAACACCTAACAGAAACTCAAGAAAAAACAAACCAAAAAACTCCAGGATTTCTTATTTGTTCATGAATAGTAAAGTGCACAAAGTTGAAACAGTTATTTTTCAAAGTTTTCACTAGAAAAGGAAAATCAATTGAGAGTAGGGTTGGGACAGAGGCAAAGTGCCATCAGTGGGCCAGATCCAAACAGTGATATGTTTTTACAAATAGATTTACCGGAGTGTACCCATGCCATTCACTTGTGTGTTGTCTACAGTCATTTGTGGTCCAGTATGGTAGAACTGGGCAGACCAAATGGGACCATATAACCTGAATAGCTTGAAATATTTATTACTTGGCCTTTAAAGAAAAAGACATGAAACCAGGTGTGGTGGCGCTCTCCTGTAAATTCAGCACTTGGGAGGCTGCAGCTACCCCCATCGTCTCCCTTCTGGATTGCTGTATGAGATGTCCACACATCTACTCCAGACACAGCAGTCACAACAAGTCTGCCAAAAGTTAGCCGACTGTGCCAACCCCCCCCCCATGGCCTCCTGATGTGGTGTTCTCTGTAACCCTGGGCATCTCTACGGTGACCTGGCAGCTCTGGGCCCCCCCGCCTCTCTGGCATCATCTCCTCACCTCTGCTTATTCTGATAGCTGCACAAGCATCTTTATGACTCCCAGAACATGGGGAGCAGCTCCCTCTTTGCATTTGCTCCCCCGCCTCTGGAGCAGCCTCCCCAGGTAATCCATACTGCTCACGCCCCACTCCTTCTGGGCCATACTGGGCCACACTATCCTGAGTCTTTGCTGGTCACTCTGTAAAACAGTACCACTCTTTCCCCATCATTCTCCACCTAGGATCTCTTTATCTTGTATTCTTGTACAAGATGTTCAAGTATAGATGTTTTTGCCATTAGGATGTCTGAATAGAGACATCGTTCCATTCTATAAACCCAGTACCTAGGGCCATCTTTGGTACATAGGAGATTATTAATACAAATGCTTTGAACAAATGGGCACTCTGTTACACACTCTGTTATGTCCTTTACACACATTTTCTTACTGAATTCATATAGTAAATAATAATAATAATAAAAAGGTCTATGTTGTTATATTTCCTTTCATGACTCATTCACTCTCTCCTGGCATTTCTTGGGATCACATTCCAAATAAATGGCTTGTTTCCAAATTCTATTCTCAGGGCCACTTCTGGGAATCCTGACCTAAGAATGGTCATAACAATGCTTTGATTTATGATAAGCTGGAGGTCAGGACCAATCACCACTGGTATTCAGAGTTGTGCAGTGGGAAATTCCAAAGTGCGGACAAATTTTCCTGCTCACCTGCTCTCCACAGCAGAGAGAAGGCAGGCCCCGAGTGGAGCAACAGCATGGAATGCCATGGGCTTTGTTTCTGGATTTTGTGAGGAATGATGAGAGGTGGGGGAGGGAGAGGAGAGGGGCTAAGCCCACCTTAGCAGGGATCGGTGCCGGCTGGTGGCTCACAGGTGGTCCTGCCAAGCTGTTGCCCTTCCAGGCTGACTGCTCAGCCTCTTCTGTGTCTCACCTGCCTGGGTGAGAGAGGGCATGAGGAGTGATGGGCAATAATTGTGTTAGGGCAGAGTTCACTCACTTAGTCACTCAACGAATATTGATTAATCAAAATGCCAGGGTAAAGTGATGCTAATTATTATGCAAGTTGCATTAACTAACATTACCCTAGAAAATAATGAGAAGAATTAAATTCAACCATGACAGGCTAGAAATGACCAGGCTTACGCATTTACTTTTGAGGATGCTTTCTAGAGAATGTTATTCAGAAAAACTTTGGACTGCTGAGGTCATTCTACACACTGTAGATGAAAACAATTTTATTATTACTTTGAGATGGCATAAATGCATATATGTAAGAAACTGAATGTTCCTTTTATTCCAGTACTATCAGTCTGTGAGGTCATTTTGTAAAGACCAAAAGTATGTCTGTATACCACAATTTTAGCTAAACTTCATCAAACCACCTTTAGTCTCAGTAAGTCGGGTATCTTTTATTCATCGTCCTACTTTATCTTCTGCCTTAAAAATTTCAGCTAGTTCATAAAACCCCCAACTATCTTTCTTTTTGAACCATGGTGTGTATGGTTCAGTAAAATCGTATTGTACCTATGCTAATATGTAAATTTTATGTACAGATTATTGCTTCTTAAACACATTTTGCCACTTCATTTCTGATTTCCAATTACAAGTAGGCCTCATCTGAAGAAACTAGTTTTTCTCTCCAAAACATATTTCTTTATTACCTGAGCTCCCTATCATTTTTCAACATGACATCTCTTTTATCTTAGAAATACATTTTAAAGCACAAATTTTACTATAATTATAGAATTAAAATAGCCTTTTAATATATACACACACATGCTTTTTTCCCCTCAAAGAAAGTTAGCCTATTATTATGGTATTAAATCTTTTTTATGTTAAATATTATTAGTTACATTACTGGATTCTGTGCTAGATTTTCAGTGAGCTAACTGAGTGCCTAAGCCATCTATTTTATATCTCAAATTTTATTGTTTTCTATATGCATGTTATGTATCATTATATACATTTATAAACACATATATAAAACAGAGTAAAATATTGAAAACTTTGCTTTGGTTTCGTCATTTTCTCTCTGGTGTATATCCTTTGCAAGCTCTTTGCCTCCTCACCTGTCTCGGGCATGGGGATATTTTTTCATGGAGTTTACTCTTTCCACTACCACTACAGGGCTGATCTGTAAATGGTTCTGCAAATCTATTTAGGGAGTGATTGAGTCAGATCCTTCTGGGGAAGGTCAGCTGCACCCAGGCAATGGACAGGATGCAGCAAGAGGTCATTCTCTAGTTCCCATTCCTGTTGCTTCTGTTTTACCTGAAAATACAAAGCTGACTGACAATAGTCAAGGGCACACATCAGATCAGTGTTTGACCTTGGGCAAGCAACTGAAAAACATCTCTTTATTTTGTCAGTGTGAGAAATGAGAACAATAATACTACCTACTTTACAAGGAGAGTCTTAGTGAATTTTATCTGGTGGAGCATTGTGACATCTTCAGGGAAGGGGTTCGGGGGCGGCTGGGCTGATGGAGAAATCTAAAACTTCCATTACTTGGAGTTATCAAAGCTGTTCTTTCAGGGTTGTTGCACTCTTTCTACCAAGCTTCTGAATTATTGTTAGGAATCAAAAGTGAAACTGAACAGGGAGAAACTAGAAATCTTGAGTTAATTTTTCAAGTTAAAATTTTCTTAATTTCTTATTCCTGGCACCACCGCCATAATTTATTGGGTAATAGATAAGAAGAAGACAAAGCTGTGGTAGATGAGGAAAGTACACCTCACTCGTGCCATGCTGCATTAGCTAACACTGCACTGTGTGCTAACTGAGGCCATGCCAGTCCTGAAGGACTTACTACCTCAGCATGTGGGCAATTCAGGAAGAAGACTGGAAGGTTCTTTCCCCTAATGTTTACACAAGAAAGATCATTGTGCTAAATCTTTAAGGAGGCAAGGTGCAAAGAAAAACCAAATAATCACTTTGATGCAATGGAGGACCTTGTAGTATGACAAGATTGGACCCAGAGAGATCAGAAACCCAGGAAAGAAATGATGGTGGCTGAAACTGGGAAATGGACATGAGGATGAGTCGAGATCCATTCAGGTGGGAGATCTGACCAAGCAGGGTGAGTGATGAGGGCAGGCAGGATGAAGCCCAGAGATCCAGCTTGTTCACCCACAGGATTGGTATGGCATTTACTGAGACCGAGCACACAAGAGTTAAAGTATGTTGACATCTGGGAGCGAATGACAGACACAGTTTTTAGCACATTTAAATGAAGTACGTGGAGGCATAAAATAGAGAAGTTCAATTAATAGAATATGTGAATCTGAAGCTAAGAAGGCAGGGATTCAAGACAAGCTGATTGTAGGTGGTAATTAAGCCAAGGGACTGTCCAAGAAAACTATGTAGATTTATGACAAGGTTCCCAGGCTCTGAAGCATAGCAAGGTATCTGAATTCAGCACTGGAGGAACAGTCCATGAAGGAGGCTGGGGCCTGACAAGGAGGAGGAGAAAAGCCAGCAAGGTTGGGCCACAGAAACCAAGAAAATCAAGAGCTCCAAGGGAGAATTCCGCCAACACTGAGTCACAGTCTGTTAAAATCAAAAGGGACTAAAGTATGGCCTTTGGACTTAATGAGAAGGTTCATGGTTTACAATGGAGAAAGTGGTTTCATGAACAAAAGTCAGAAAAAAATGAATGAAAAAACAAAAAGCTAATTCAAGATGTTTGGCTATGATGGTTCCAAGAGACACAAGAAAATATGTGGGAGTCCAATGAAAGGAGTTTGAACTGAAAGTCTTTGTTTAAAATTGATTTTTATTCCTCCATGTACAACAAATGGGCTACATGGTCAGAAAGAGAAATATTCACTGTTCATGTAGAAAGGCACTGATGATACCTCTGGAGAAAAGACATAACTGATAGAAGCATGAAGAACAGTGTCCAAGCTGTCCTCGTTACAGCCCTGACTCTCTGAATGTGTTAGATTGTGGTAAAGGGGATTGAGGTTGCAGACAGAATCAAGGTTGCTGATCAACTGTGCTTGAGATGGAGAGGTCATCTGAGTGGACTGAATGTAATCCCAGGGGTCTTATAATGGAAGGGGCAGGCAAATGAGGGAAAGCCTTTGGGAGCACAGGTAGTTGATCTGATACCTTGGTGTTTGAACATAGAAGAATGGGGTCACAAACCAAGGAGTGGGAGTGGCTCTAAAGCTGGAAAGGCAAGAAAGTGTGCGCTCTCTTTGATTCCTAGGAAGGATTAGACCAGACAACACCTTAATTTCAACTCAGCAAGACCTGCATCAAACTTCCGATGCACTGAGTTACAGGGTAATAAATGTGTACTGTTTGGAGTCACTAAGTTTGTGATGATTTGCAACAGTACCTAGAAGAAACAATAGTGGTCTTTGAAGTATTTTTGTTCACATAACTCAAAATTTAAAAAGCTACATATTCCCTCACATATTTTTATGTAAAAATCCAGAATTTTCCATCATGATATTTTGTTCTTGTTTCCTTGAACTCTCTGTTGTCTGATTTAATTTCCTGAGTACCTGAGATTACAGGTGTATGCCATTGCTTCTGTCATATGATTAAATAGTTGAAAAAAGAAATTATTATTTTAAACACATAAATTGCACTTAAAAACAAAACTTGTAAGACAAAAGAATGAAAAGAAAGAAAGCTTAGGGGATTTATGTAGTATCTAAAAATTGGTATTTGAAGTATACAAGTTAGGAAAGAAGAAGGAAAGAAAGAGAAAATGTTTTTAAAGAAATATTAGCAGAAAACATTCCAAATCTAGGGAAAAATACAAATGTTCAGGTAAAGAAGGCTAAAAGTCTACAAATAAGACTACACCAAGATATAATTAAGCTATCAAAAAACAAAGACCAGGAGGATTCTGAAGTCAGCCGCATAGAAAGGGGTCTTAATGAGGTTATCAGTGGGTTTCTCAGTGGAATCCTATGAACCAGGAGAGAGACAGATAAAATATTTTCCTGGGCAAATGAAAGCTGAGGGAATTCATCACTATCAGACTGATCTTGCAAGAAATGCAAAAGGGTCTTCAAATTGTATGAAAATAATGCTAACTAGTACTATGAAAATATATGAAAGTATAAAACTCAGTGGCAAAAATAAGTCAAACCCAATAAAACAGAAGAAAACCAATTAAAACAAAACAGCCAAAGTGATACAGGACTTCAAAACAAGGTAATAGGAAATCAACAATGGCTGCCATAATATATCTTATCTTTGAAATAGCTGTCCATGTCATCAGATATAATAAAATCAAACCCAACCAAACAGAATAAAACCAGTCAAATCAAAGCAATGGAAGTGATACAGGAATTTAGAACAAAGTAATAGGGAATTCACAATGGTTACCACCTTCCCTTTTCAGACATTTCCTCCCCTTTCTCTTCTACATGATCTGTTGTCCATTTTAAACCCCACTAACTCCTTCAGTTTTTGGTAATAGGGAGACAACATAATGGGTGGCATAGGCAGCTATTGGAAGGCAACAAGAGGAATTATGGCAGCCATTGCTGATTTCCTATTACCTTGTTTTGAAGTGCTGTATCACTTTCACTGTTTTGATTGGCTTTATTCTGTTCTGTTTTATTTTGTTTGGTTTTCTCCTCTTAAAAATAAAAAAAATTTAAAAAGTACAGAGCCAAATTCAAAACACAGTAATGGTGATGTATAAGTCACTAATATCTTAAATGTAAAGGTTAAAAGACAAAACTTCAGAGTAAGTGGATACACAACACAAAAACATACAAATTGTGATGCAAAAGCATAAAATGCATGTAGAAACTGCCGTGTGGTTTTTTTTTTTTTTAAATTAGTGCATGCTGTGATTCATGCAGTTTATAATCATTTAGGGGAATGGTTACATGGACATATCACAGCTTGTTTCTTTTTTTAAAATCCTCTTCCTATTTGCTCTTCTTCCTTACTCCTTCTCTGGTTCTTCTGGTTGTTTTGTTTTGTTTTGTTTTGTTTTGTTTTGTTGGTACTGGGGATTGAACTCACAACCTCACACTTGCCAAGCAGGCACTTCCACTGCTGAGCTAACCCCCAGCCTCTCTTCTCTTTTTTCATACTTGCTAGTATTATTTGTCTTATGACATACAGTATTTCCACTGATTGTGGCTCTAAACTCCTTCACGTGGCATAGCTTTATTCTTATTTACCTTCCCCTCTTTCTTATCCCTTACCCTTTTTCCTTTGAACCACTTCTCTATTGTAAGAGATCTGTACCCTCATCCTTTCTAGCCATTCTTTATCATTTTCTTTGTTTGTACTTCTCACTCAAATGAGAGATACCATACAGTATTTGAGCTTGTGTCTGTCTTACTTCACTCAACATTATATTTCCAAGTGCCTCCATTTTCCTACAAATTTCTCAAATCTGTCATTCTTTATAGTCAACTAGTATTCTATTATATTTAGATACCACATTTTTTATTTGGTTGTCTGTTGATGGCTATTCAGGCTGCTTCCAGAATTTGGCTACTATGAAGTATTCTGGTATAAACAGTGGTATGCATATATTGTTGAGGTATGGTGATTCAGCTCTTTGGGGGAGCTCTTTGCCTAGCAAAGAGATAGCTGGGTCATCTGGAACTTCTAATTTCAAACTGTTGTGTTTTTTATGTGATTAAAGTTAAATTGTATTTTTTTGTCTTTTTAAATTTTTAAAATCTTTTTTATTTTAAAAAGGAAAAAACCAAGGAAAATAAAACAATAAAATCAATCAAAATAAACCGGAATAAGTAGTACAGGACTTCCAAACCTTTTGAAATCAACGATGTCGTAGCTTGGCATAACTGATGCCATCTTGAGACCTGCATTTAACTAGTGCCCTGTATTTGCCCAGGAAAATGGGAAACTACTCAGGGTAGAAGTCCCATGAGAAAAGCAGAATGCGCTGTACCCACAGGAGAAAAATTAACCTGCTCAACAAAAGAAGCAGCATACAGGTGTCAACCAAAAATTAATGTAAGACTTTAGCTAAATTGTTTCCAACAGGGTGTCTTTTGTGATTCTCTCTTTTTAAAACTCTGTAACTTTACAGTTCCAGGGACTTGTTTGGACCCTGAAACAGGGGGATGGGGTGGGGTAGGGCCTGTATACCAGTGATCCTGAGCTCAGTTAATTAAATTCCAAATTTATCATTTTGGCTGCTTGGATTGTTGTTTATGAACCCATCCCAAGCAATAGTTACCACAATGCCTCAGATACTGCCTTTGGACATATTAAAAATTGAACAGAACAGGATAGAGAGAAACAATAAAAACAAAATGTAACAATGGATGCAATAAAGGACATCAAAACAAGCCAGTGGTAAATGCATAATGGCTTCCATAGCATGTCTTGCTATCTTTCAGATAGCTGCTCCTGCCGGCAGAGGTAACATAAACAAAACAAAAGAAAATAACCACCCCCTAAATGAAAATGACATGGTTTCCAGGGTAGGGGGATCTCCTCCCTGTAGGTCATGGTTCTCTCTCTGCAGTCCGTGAATGGCACTGACTCACAGACAGAGGCCTGGGTCTGGCTCTTTTATTTGTCTTTTTTGAGACAGGGTCTGGCTATTTGGTTTAGGCTGGCCTTGGGCTCATTTTGTATCCCAGGCTAGTCTTGAATTTGCAGTGATCTGCCTCCCTCACCCTCTGGAGTGCTGGGATTACAGGAGTGTGCCACCACGCCCAGCAAAGCTTCATTTTTTTTTTTTTTTTTTTAGGTACCAGGGATTAAACTCATGACCTGATGCTTTCCAGGCAGGTGCTTGTGCTGCTGAGCTAAACCCAGCCCTAAATTTAATTGTATTTAAGTAACATTTATAACATTAAATATAATATTTTATATACAATTTATGGCAGGCACAAAGCAAAAACCTATTGTAAATACACAAATTGTGGTAAGCAAATCCTTCCATTCAAGGAATTCACGCAAACAATGGAAGACACAATAGATTGAAGAAATGAACAAAGAGTTCAGAAATATGAAAGTTTTCATAAAATGAAAACTTCTTGTCAATAATTACCTTGAATTTAAATACGTAATTTTCTCCAATCAGGTGTAATAGAGTGGCTGAATAGATTTAAATGCACACACACACACACACACACACACACACACAGATTCAGAAAGACAGAGAGAAAGACAGACAGAGAGAGAGAGAGAGAGAGAGAGAGAGAGAGAGAGAGAGAGAGAAACAAGCCCTAAAGCAAAACCCAACTATATGCTGCTTACAAGAGTTGCTCCACCGCTGAGGACACACATAGATGGAAAATGAAGGAATGGAAAAAGATACCACATGCAAGTAAAAACCAAAACAGAGCAAGGGAATCCATACGCTCAGATAAAAATCTAAGCTCCTAACGGAATGATCATCAGACTATTTATAGAGCATTCTTTTTAAAAAATTATTTTATTTTATTAGTACACATATGTAGCACACAATGTTTATACTCCTTGTGGGAAGTTCATGCATGTGCATACCACCTCTTAACTCATTTATCTCCTTCCTCCCCATCAACCCTTGCCTTGATCCCGTTCCTTTAACATTTTTTGTGCATGTTTGCAGTATGTAATGTTTGCATTCCCTGTGTGGGTTGGTACGTGTACATAACATCCAGATTACTTATTTTCCATTGCTTTCTCCTTCCCTCCCACTCCCTTTCCCCTGTCTCTGATCCCCTTCTTCTTTGGGAACCATCTATCTTCCTACTTCCTCTTATTTATCTTTCATTTTGTTTGTTTTTACTGTTTCTTATATAAGCAAAATAATTTGATATTTAATGTTCTGTGTCTGATTTATTTCACTTGTCATGGTCTCAAGGTACATCCATTTTCCTACAAATGACTCAAGTTTAACTTTTTTAATAAAAAAAATTCATTGGTACATTTTCACATTAATATTGTTTACCTTCATCATAAAGAATTTGTACCTGTACATAATATACCTTAACTCTTCTTTTTTTCCAATCCACTCCCCTCCATTCAACCCTTATTCCACTTCCCATTTGCAGAAGCTTTGTTTCCATTTTTCCTTTCATTCTGTTTTTAAATCACTTTGCCTTTCTTTCTCTTTCCTGTGTTTTGTTCTTCTTATTTGAACATATTATTTCTACTTTCCAACATCTCGTCTCAATTTTGTACCTTCTTTACCCTATTTAAACTGGTGTGCCTTATTTATTTCATTTAAAATTGTAGTTTCGGGGTGCATCCATTTATCTACAAATGACTCAAGTTTATCCTTCTTTATGGCAGAATAATATTCCATTGTACACAAATGCCACATTTTTTTCTTTCTTTTCTTTCTTTCTTTCTTTCTTTCTTTCTTTCTTTCTTTCTTTCTTTCTTTTTCTTTCTTCTTTCTTCTTTCTTTCTTTCTTTCTTTTCTTTCTTTCTTTCTTTCTTTCTTTTTCTTTCTTCTTTCTTTCTCTTTCTTTCTTTCTTTCTTTCTTTCTTTCTTTTGTGGTACTGGAGATCAAACTCACAACCTTGTGCTTGCTAGGCAGGTGCTTATCCCACTGAGCTAAATCCCCAGCCCCAAAGTAAATTTTTTTTTGTACCAAGGATTGAACTCACCACCACATGCTTGTCAGGCAGTCACTTATACTGCTGAGCCACATCCTCGGCCTCACATTTTCTTTAGCTATTCATCTTTTGATGGACTTACGGGCTGGTTCCAAGATTTAGCTATTATAAATGGGTATGCATTTATCACTAGTATGATGCTTTTAGCCCCTGTGGGAAGATACCTAGAAAAGGAATACCTGGGTCAAATGAAACCCCTAGTTTTGGTTTTTTGAGAAATCACCACATGATTCCATGTGGTTGTACCAGTTTACACTCCTACCAACAGTGTAGAAGTGTTCCTTTTTCCCTACTGCCTTGCCAGGATGTGTTATTGGTTGCTTTCTTGTTGATGACTCTTCTTTTTGGAGCAAGATGCAATCTCAGTGTTGTCTACCATCTAGCAATTCAAATATTTAAATACAGAATACCCCCAAATTGCATATTTTTCATTAATTTTTGTGAGACAATGTAACAGGAAATATAAAAATTACAATTTTATCAAATTTATTCAATACAAGAATTAACTAATAAAGTGACACCTACCCAAGTGTCACTGGTGATAGTCAGTACATAAACAAATGCACTGCCTGCCTGATTGTCATAATAAACCATTAAGTGTTAATTTGCATGTCTTGTATGATTGGTAATTTTGAGCATTTTTTCATATATTTATTTGCTGTGCATATTTCTTTATCTGAGAAGTGTCTATTCATTTCAGATACTCATTTTTGAATTAGGTCTTTGAATTTGGAGGGAATCTGACTTTTTTGTTTTTTATGTAGTCCAGATATAAATGCTTTGAGGAGTAGCTGGTAAAATGTTTTCTCTACTCTGTGGGTTGTTTCTTCATTCTCCTTGTGGTTCCTTTTACTGTGCCAAAGATTTTTAATATGATGTGATCCCAGTTGTTGATTCTTTGGTGCATTTCCTGTGCAATTGGGGTTTTGTTCATAAAGTCTTTAGCTACATTTCTATCTTCAAGACTTTTACCTATTCTATATAGCTTCCAACAGATTAAGTATTCACATTTTTATATTTAGATCTTTGATTCATTTGAATTTTAGTTTAGCGTGTGGTGATGTATATGGGGCTAGGTTTAATCTTTGGCATTTAGAAAGCAAGTTTTCTCAGCATCATTTATTAAAGAAGCTATTTTTCTTCCAATGAAGATGTTTGGCCCTGTCAAAAATAAGGTAGCTAAGCATGGTTGGAGTTGTTTCTGCATTGCCTATTCTGTTCCACTCATTATCAAGTCTGTTTTTGCCAGTACCATTCTGTTTTCATTATGGTAGCTTTGTAGTATAACTTCAAGTTGGAGATTGTGATATCTCCTCCTTAGAATTTGTTGCCCAGTATTGACTTGCTTTCTGCTTTGCTCTTTTGTTATACCAAGATTTCATTTGCTATTCTGGGTGCCTTCTGGTTCCATATGAATTTTAGAATTGTTTTCTCCAGTTCTGTGAAGAATTGGAATTGTTGGAATTTTGACTGAAATTGCACTCAATCAATTTTGGAGGTATGGCCATTTTGACTATATTGGTTCTGCCTGTATAAGAGCAGGAGACATCTTTTCATGTTCTGTAGTCATCTTCTGTTTCCTTTTCCAGGGTACTGTAATTTTCATTGTAGAGGTCTTTCAATTTCTTAGATAGGTTAGTTCCTAAGAAGTATTTAACTTTTCTTGTTTTACTGTGTATGGTATTTTTAAATTTTTCTCTCAGTGGGTTCATTATTATAGGAATGCTATTGATTTTTGTGTGCTGACTTTGTATCCTGCTGTATTACTGCATTTGGTTATTAATTCTAAAAGTGTTTTGGTGGCTTTTTTGGATTTTCTGTGTACAATGTCATGTCATCTGCAAATACGATAACTTCACCTTTTCCTTTCCTATATGCATGCTCTTTGTTTCTTTTGGCTGTATATTGCTGTTGTTAATGTTTGGAGTCCTATGTTAACGGTAGTAATGATACAGGACATTATTGTCTTGTTCCTAATTTTAGAGGGAAAGTGTTCAGTTTCTTTTCATTTAATGTGATGTTGGTAGTAGGTTTGTCATAAATGACTTTTTATTGGATTGAGATAAGGTCTGTCTATATCTACTTTATTGAGGGTTTTTATCATGAAATGATGTTGGACTTTGTCAGACTTCTGTGTCTACTGAGATGTGTCTACTTTTGTCCTTGCTTGTATGTGCTGAACAATGTCAGAATTCCTGAGATGAAGTCTACTTGGTCATGATGTATAATGTTTTTTGATGATTTGTTGAATTCTATATCCCAGTAATTTGTTTAGGATTTTTCATCTATATTGATTAAAACTATTGGTATGTTTCTCTCTTATGGTTGGTTCCTTGTCTGACTCTGGAATCAGGGTAGGCTTCCAGGAATGACACTGAGAGCACTCCTTCCCTTTTGAGTTCATTAAAATGCTTAAGAAGCATTGGTATTGGAACTTCTGTGAAGTTCTTATAGAATTCAGCAGTGAACCCATTGGGACCTGGACTTTTCTTAGTATTTTTTTTTAATTACTGCTTCAATTTTTATTGTCTATTATTGGATTTTCAGGGTCTTTAAATCTTCTTGGTTCAGTTTTGGGAATTGTTATGTATCTAGGAATCTAATCTTTTCTTCTAAATTATGCAATTTATTGGAATACAGGTTTGCAAAGTAGTTGTTAGTGTTCTATTATAGCAGTGTCCATTGCTATTTTGTCTTTTTCATTTCTAATTGCATTGAATCTTTTCTCTCCTTTTTTGTTAGATTGGTTAAGTGTTTGTGAATTTTGTTCATTTTTTCAAACAACCAACTCTCAGATTCATTCTTGTGTTGTTTTATTGGTGTCAATTTCATTGATTCTTGCGCTGATCTCTATAATTTCCTTCTTTTTTTTTGAAGAGTAGAATATATTTATTGAGAGAAAGAAAGCTTCTGTCTGAGGAGAGACAGAGGCGTCCCAAGCAGGTTTCCCATATAATTTCCTTCTTTGTACTAGGTTTGGGTTTGGATTGTTTTGTTTTTCCAGGACCTTGAGGTACATTGCTAGGTTACTTATTTGGGCTCTGTTTTTCTAATGTGGGCATTCACAACTGTAAAATTCCCTCATAAGACTTCTTTCACTGCGTCTAATAAGTTTTGTCATGTACTTATATTATCATTTAGTTTTAGAAACTATCTTATTTCTTCCATGATTTTTTGTAGTTCATGGTTTAGTTAAGAGTATGCCGTTCGGTTTCCATGTATTTGTATAGTCTCTGTTCATTCATGAGAGACCATGAGATCTCCAGGATGCTCTCTCCTGAAAAGCGAAGCCCTTGGCACAACCCGCCTCGACCTCTCCTTCACCCTATTTCCTGAGATAGGCAGGGCTGGCTATATTTAAACAAATGTTCCTGGCAGTAAAGGTGCCAGCCTTGCACACATGAAAACTGTCTGTGCATCACTAATTGGAAGCCTCTGTGCCTGACATGGCTACGGTTTCTTTTCCTATGCCCTCTGTCACAACCCCACCCACCTCCTTGATTGATACCGGTAAAAACCATAAGCTTTTGGGGATGAGGCCTTTTTAAAAATTTTAATTTAATTTTTTTATTTTTAAATTTTATTTTAAAGAGGAAAACAGATCAACAAAATCAGTTTCAAAAACAGTAGTAGGACTGTCAGAATACTTAATACATTGTGTATTAGTGTCTTGCAGTAGTTATTCAGAGTACGGGACATAGGCATGATATCTTGTCTAAACAATATTGGACAAAATATTGTTTTAAATGAGCAAACAGAAGCTAGCTGTATAAGTACTTTAACTTTAACTGTATTGTATATACATATATTTTTTCCTTTTTCTCATTCTTACTTTTCCCTATCAGTTTGTCTTTTGAACGGTTTCTTCCCAACTCACAAAATCTATTTTATTTTAAAGAGAAAAAAGAAAAAGCAAAAATCAAGATGCAAACAAACCTAAAAAATAACAACAAGAGCAAAATGACTACAACAACAGAAAAAAATAGCTATGAGGTTTTCAGAACAAAATGATAGGAATTGAACAATGATTGTTATAGTGCATATTGCTATCTTCAAAATGGTTGCTCAGGTTACCAGATACACAAATAAAACAAAACAAAACAGTAAAATGGAACAAAACACTGAATTTCAAACATGAGACATAAGGAAATCCCCCACAGTTGCCACACTGAACACTGCCATCCTCCAGACAGATGCTCAAACCACCAGCCTCAGATCTGCAAAGTCAATCAAAAAACACAAGCATCAAGCTCAGTTGCTATAATCTCACCCTGAGTCCCCCAGGTCAGCCAGCTGCTTACAGCGGTGCAGTTGATACACTTTTCTGGCTTCCCAGTCCACGCACCAGCTGGCTTGTGGGAGGCCACGGTTTGTCTTCTGGCTAAGTCTCTTCCTGATCTTCATGGCGGAGCCTCGCTCACAGGAAGGCATGCTTTGTCTTCTTGCTGAGTCTCCTCCCAATCCCTGTGCCAGAACCTGGCTCGTGAGAAGTCACGCTTTGTCTTCTAGAGGAGTCTCTTTTGATCCCCATGCCAGAACCTGGCTCACAGGAAGGTGTGGTTTGTCTTCTGGCCAAGTCCCTTCTCAGTCTGCATGGCAGAGCCTGGATCATGGGAGTTGCGCTTTGTCTTCATGCTGAGTCTCTTCCTCATCCCCATTTCTTCTTCTGAATCTTCTCCCAATCCCTGTGCTGGAACCTGGCTCACAGGAAAGTGTGCTAAAGAAGTAAAAAAATGTGAAAAAGAAATTTAAGAAAGAAAGATAAACATGACAGTGAAACCAAATTTCAAAACAAGTTAGTTGATACATTACAATAGCTGATATATTATGTATTGTCTTTGTAGTTGTTGTTCAGAGTATAACATATAGGCATGATATTGTGACCTAATAGTACTAGCACAAAGCATTCTTTTCTGTTAATTTTCTTACAGTAAAAAACCCAACAAAACAAACAGAATAAATCAAATCAAAACAAAGCAGTGAAATTGGTGCAGAACTTTAAAGTAGGATAATAGGAAAACAACAATGGTTACCGTAATATACCTTGTTGTCTTCACAGTAGTTGTCCATTACATCAGATATATAAAAACTAAACAAAAGCAAAAGTGAAACCCAATCAAAACAGAATATTGAATAAAGCAAAACAATTAATTAAAACAAAACAAAATAGTGAGAACAATATTGGATTCAACAACAATATAGAAAGAAATCCAACATAATAGCTGTATTGCATAATGTTATCCTCCCTATAGAGGCTCAGACTACCAGCTCCAGGACTGCAAAGTCAAACAAACAATATGAGTATTCAGTCGCTTTTTCTACCTCGGTTGCTATCAACTCAGCTGTCCTCTGAACTAGCCAGTTGCTTACAAGGGAATGGTGGTGGTGGTGGTGGGGTTAGTGATTCTGAGCCTATGTGCCAGTAGGCTCATGGGAGGTTCTAGCTGACTTTTTTGTTCCTGGTTCCCATGTGGCCTGCACAGCTTACCAGAAAGACTCACTAGTTGGTTTGTTGATCAGCTCCTCTCAGTCCCAGCATGGCCAGTTCTCAGGAGGTGCTGTCTGACCTGTCTCTTCCTAGGCCTCAGATGGTCTGGCACAAAGCATTCTTTGCAAGGAGCTAAAAGAAGCTAGCTGTATAACTATCTTATCTATCTTGTGGTTCATGTATTTTTTCCTTTTTCCTTTCTTCCTTTGACATGAGGCCTTTTGTTCCACAGAGAACATTAGGTCATCCCAGAGTTCTCCAACTGCAGAACTTTTCTCTTTCTTTTGCATCCTTGTGCTATATAGCTGGATTGGTTGGACTGAGGCCTTCTGCGGTGGTTTTGGTATCCATATTTTCTTTTGCCATTAATTTCTAACTTGATTGTGCTATGATCTGTTACTATGCAGGGTGTAATATCAATTCTTTGACATTTAGTTAGGCTTTTTTATTGGCTAGTATGTTGTCTACTTTGGAGTATGTCATGTGCTGCTGAAAAGAATGTGTATTCTGTTGCTGGGTGAAACACTATGTATCTATTAATTCCATTTGTTTGAAGGTTTTGTTCAACTCTGATATTTCTTTGTTGACTTTTTGTCTAGTTGATTATCTATTTATGGAAGCATAGTATTGAGGACCCCAATATTATTGTGTTTATGTCTGCATGATATTTTATGTCCAGTAGTACTTGTTTTATGAAGTTGGGTGAACCATTATTTGGTGCATGTATGTTAAAAATTGTTACCTCTTCCTGTTGGATTGTTCCCATAACTAATATTTAGCAACGTTCTTTGCTTCTTTTGATCAATTTTGGCTTGAAGTCTGCTTTGTCTGACAGCTACTCCTGCTTTCTTGTTTATAATATTCTAAGACTTCTCTGGCCCACATCTCCAAAACCTTCCAAAGTCCTTCTGCAAGCAGGTATCAAGTGTTCTAAACCATATGGTCAGGTACAGTCAAGCAATGTCTTCAGGTCTCTGGTACTAATTTTTCTGTATCAGTCACTTTCCTCTTGTTTGACACAATACCCAACACCTACAATATGAAGGAGGTGTGGCTCATATTTTAAGGAGATTCAGTCCATGATCAGCCGATTATGACAGCAGAAGGATAGGGCAGAGGAAAGCTGCTTAATTCATAGTGACCAGGAAACAGAGCAGGGGAGCAACATTGAAGAGGAAGGGGCAAGGGACTAGACATAGACCCCACCCAGACAGATCCAGAATTGTGCTCTATCAATATTCTGGTAGTTCTCAATGGCTATCAAGTTGATACTCTAGAGTACCACAATCTGCATATTGAAAAAATATAAAAACACAGGTAAAAGAAATGGAAGATGATACAAATCAATGGAAAGATATTCATGTTCATGGAATAAAAGAACTAGTATTGTTAAGATATCCACACTCCTCAGCATGGTGGCAGGGACTTGTAATCCTAGCACTCTGGGAGGCTGAGGCAAGAGAATGCCTAGCTCGGACAACTTAGCAACTTAGCAAGAATTTTTCTCACAGTAGTAAAAACAAAGGGTTGGGGATTAGCTCAGTGAGAAAATGCTAGGTTCAATCCTCAATGTCTCAACAAACAAACAAACAAACACTCTGTACTATCAAAAGTGACCTATAAATTCAATGAAATTTCTATCAAAATACTAACAACATTCTCTGGATAAATAGAAACAGAAGCTCAAAACACTCAAACAAAATCTTAAGCAAAAAGAATAAACCTGGAAGCAATATATTTTAAAAAGAAAAATATATTATGAAACTATAGTAATCAAAACAACAGGGACTGAATGTTATGGTGTATGCCTGTATTCCCAGAACTCTGGAAGAATTAAACAGGAGGATCTTAAGTTCATACCTAGCCTGATCAAGTTAGCAAACCCTGTCTCCAAATAAAAATTAATAATTAAAAAAAGCTGGTGAAGTAGCTTAGTGCAAAGGCTCTCAGCTTAATTTCCAAAACTATTACTACACATGCAAAAAGATAAAACCCATCACTAAAACAACCCCTCAAAACTAAGCACTGCAATTTAAAGCTTCATAGATTATTAAACACAGAAAATAAACCCTGGATTTGCAATCATTTGGTTTTCAAGCAAGGTTATATACAGTGGGGGAAAAATAGTCTCTTCAAAAAATAGCACCAAGAAATCTGATTATATACATGCCTAAGAATGAAACGAGACACTTCATACTCCATCACAAACCAAGTCAAAATTAAGGATTTACATGTAAAACCTGAAACTGTAGAACTATGAAAAGAAAACAGGCAATGACATTGGTTTATAATACTAAATATATAACTCCAAAAGCACAAGAAGCAAAAGCAAATGGGACAAATGGGATTCCATCAAACTATAGAGCATCTAAACATATCCAAGGGAATAATCAACATTGTGAGGAGACAAGGGGATGATATATTTTATGACACACATTTAACAAGGGGTTAATGACTAAAAGACATAAGGATCTTAATAACACAAAAATAATTGATCCAATTGGTCCTTCAGGGAGATGGACGTGAATAGATATTTCTCAAAAGAAGACATAAAAATGGCTGACAAGGTTGTGAAAAACTGCTCAGCACTGATCATCAGGGCGGTGTAAGTCAAAGCCACATGAGCTATTGCCTCACCCTAGGAGGGATGACTGTTACCATGAAGCGCTGGTGAGGATGTGGGGAATACGCACTGAGAATGTAAGTTAGGGAGGCCATTATGGAAAACAGTACACATGGAGTTTTCTCAAAAACTTAAAAGTGGACTTGCCATGTGGTCCAGTAATTCCCCCTGTGGGTCCACATCCAAAAGACATGAAATCAGTGTGTCAAAGAGCTATGTGCATGCCCCGGTGCACTGCAAGAATGCTCAGAATAACCTGGAATAGAGTCACCCTAAGTGTACACCCATGAATAAGTAGATAAAGGTGATACATAAAATGAAACATTAATTCAGCCTCAAAAAAGGGGACAATCTGTCATTTTCAACAACATGGGCAAACCTGGAGGACACTATATCAAGTGACATAAGCAGAGAAACACACAGAAAAACAGTTATGGAATAAACTCACTGTTAATAGGGAATCTTAAAAGCGGATTTCGTAGAAGCAGAGTAGAATGGTAGTTTCTTCCCAAGGAAAAAGATGGGAGACAGGGTTTAGGGGGAGGTTGATCAAATGATAGAAAATTTCAAACAGGAAGAGTAAGTCCAAGAGATCTATTGTATAACAATGAAACAATCAGTTGATAATGCATGTTTTTTAAAATACCTAAGAGCAGATTTTAAGTTTTCTCATCATAAGAAATAAGTCTGTGGGGGTAAAGCAGATGTTAACTAGCTTGATTTATCTGTTACAGTGATTAAGTGCTCACCATCATCTAAAAATATGCATAGTTAATGGATTTTCAAAAACTCCATTATTAGCTTTTTTGGAGGCACTGAGAATTGCAGACAGGAGTCTTTGCTATATACCCAACAGTTTAAAAAATACTAACAAAATTTTTCTGGAAACAGGGTCTTGTTAAGTTGCCCACGCTGGCCTTGAACTTGTGATCCTCCTGCCTCAGGCTTCTACAGTGCTGACCTTTTCTTCTTGAAACTGTATTTTCACTCCAGTTTCCCCATAGCATTGTATCCTTGTATAATGTAATTTTATACTTAAAAGCCTAACATAATTCTATCAAACATCTATGCAACACAGTATCTATGTAAAACTTTAATCTTTTCTTCAAGATAAGGGCTAATTTAAGGTAAGTTATAATTAATACATCATTACCAAATCAATATAAATACTATAGATACTGATAAGTATTAAATTTAGAAATTAAGAATTTATAGGAACTGCACTGCTTTGTGGGGCAGACTGTTTTTATTTTAAAAAGCAAAGAAGAAATAAAAGTGTAGAAATGATACAGAATTTCAAAAAAATAGGAAATTAACACTGGTTAATATATTGCATAATGTTATCTTAGAACTAGTTGTTCAGATTACAAGATCTAGGCACAAAAAATGATCAAACAATCAAACAATGATAGCACAAGCTATTTTTTTTTAAGAACTAACAGAAATTGGTAGTATAGTTGTCTATCTTGCATACATATACACCTACATACATATAATCTTTTCCTTTCTTTCTTTTCTCCTTTCTCTACCCCAGTTGTTCTTTCCTTTTGAGCACTTTCTTTCCCTTTCATTATTACAGTACCTATTGTACATTTTAGATCTTATTACTATTTCAGTTTTTTATTTTTTATTATTTTTTATACTAGAGAGACAATATGATATTTATAAATGTGAGTTTGATTTATTTCACTTATGTATATGGTCTCAAGTTGCCTCCATTTACCTATAAAAGTCTCAAGATTATCCTTTTTATAGCTGAGTAATATTCCATTGTATAAAAATACCACATTTAAAAAATCCAATCTGTGGTTGATGGGTATTTTGGTTGTTTCCAAAATTTAGCTATTGCAAATTGTGCTGCTATGAACATGGGCGCACATATATCACTGTGACATGACCTTTTCAGTTTTTCCTGGGGAAATACCCAGGAGAGGAATAGCTGGATTGAATGGAACTTCCAATCCTAGTCTTCTGAGAATTCTCCATACTGATTTCCATAGTGGAGCACCAGTCTACACTCCCACCAACAGTGGAGCAGTGTTTATTTTCCTTTTTCCCCACAACCTCGCCAACATTTGTTATCTGTTGATTTCTTGATGGCAGCTATTCTTTCTGGAGTGAGATGAAGTCTCAGTGTTGTTTTAAGTTGCATTTCTTGAATGACCAGTGATGGTGAACATTTCTTCATGTATTGATTTGTCATTTGTAGATCTTCATTTGAGAACTGTGTGTTCATCTCAGATGCCCATTTTTGGAGAGGGTCTTTGAATTTGGAGGGGTTGATGTTTTTCAATTCTTTATATGTTCTGGATATAAGTCCTTTGTCTGAGGGGTTGCTGGCTAAAATTCTTTCCTATTCTGTGGGTTTTCTTTTCATTCTGCTAGTGATTTCTTTTGAAGTGCAGAAACTTTTCAATAATATGAGATCCCAGTTGTTGATTCTCTGAAGCGTTTCCCATGCAGCTTGTGTTTTGTTCATGAATTCTCTGCCTACCCCTATGTCTCCAAGACTTCTACCTACCTTATTTTCCAGTAGATTTAGTTGTTTCTGTTTTAATGTTTAGGTCTTTGATACATTTAGACTTTAGTTTTGTGCATGGTGATAGGCATGGATCTAGTTTCAATCTTCTGCATGTGGAGAGCCAATTTTTCCAATACCATTTATTAAACAGACTATCCTTCTTCCATTGAACATGTTTAGTCCCTTTGTCAAATATCAGGTGGTTGAGTGTCTTTTTACTTATATTTGCATCTTCTAATCTGTTCCATTGGTCCTTAGGTCTATTTCTTTGCCAGTACCATACTGATTTTATCACTGTGGCTTTGTAGTACAGTTTCAAGTCAGGAATTGAGATGCCTCCTGCCTTGTCTTTATTGCCCAGAATTGCTTTTGCTATTCTAGGTTTCTTCTGTTTCCAAATGAATTTTAGGAGTGTTTTCTCTAGATCTGTGAGGTATGTTAATGGTATTTTGATTGAGATTGCATTAAATCTGTATAACAGTTTTGGGAGTATGGCCATTTTCACAATGTTGGTTTTTCCTAGCCAAAAGCAAGGAATATCCTTCCATTTTCTAATATTCTCTTCAATCTCCTTTTTTAGCATAGTATAATTTTCAGCATATAGGTCTTTTACATTCTTGGTTTATTCCTAAGTATTTCATCTTTTTAGATATTATTGTGAAGGGCAATATTTCCATTATTTCTCTCTTGGTGAGTTTCTTGTTTGTGTACAAGAATGCTATTGATTTTTGAGTATTGACTTGGTAGCCAGCTACACTGCTGAATTTGTTTATTACCTCTAGTAGTATTTCAATGGAGTTTTTTTGGGTCTTCTATATAGAGTATCATGTCATCTGCAAATAGTGATAATTTAACTACTTCTTTTCCTATCTTTATTCCTTTTATTTCTCTCTCTTGTTTGATTGCTCTGGCCAGTGTTTCCAGAACTATATTGAAAAGCAGTGTGATAGTGGACATGCTTGTCTTGCTTCTGAATTTAAAGTGAAAGCTTTCAGTTTTTGTCCATTTAGTATAATATTGGCTGTTGGCTTGACATAGATGGCCTTTATGAGGTTGAGGTAGACACTGTGTATTCTGAGTTTCTGAAGGGTTTTTATCATGAACATGTGTTGGACTTTATTGAAAGCTTTTTCTGCATCTATTGAGATGACTATGTGGTATTTTTTTTGTTGGCTCTGTTGATGTGGTGTATCACATTTATTAATTTGCATATGTTAAACCATTCCTGCATTCTTGGAAGGAACCCCACTTGGTCATGATGTATAATCTTGATGATTTGCTGCATTCTATTTGCCAGTATTTTATTGAGAATCTTTGCATCAATATTCATTAGTGAGATTGGCCTGTCATTCTCCTTTTTGGTTGGGTCTTTCTCTGGGTTTGGTATGAGAGTAATACTTGCCTCCAGGAATGATTAGGGAGGATTGCTTTCTTTTTGATTTCATTGAAGAGTTTCAGGAGTATTGGCATGAAATCTCTAAATTTCTTGTAGAACTCAGCCGTGAATCCATCAGGACCTGGGCTTTTCTTTTTCTGTAAGTTTTTAATTACCTTTTCAATTTCAATAGCTGATACTGGGTTATTAAAAATTGCTGTATCTTCTTGGTTGAGCTTTGGTAGTTCATATGTTTCTGGAAATCTGTCCATTTCCTCTGTGTTTTCCACTCTGTGTGAGTAGAGATTTTCAAAGTAGGTATTCATGATCTTTTGAATTTCCATGGGATCTGTAGTAATTTCCCCCTTTTCAGTCCTTATTGCATGAATTTGGGTTTTTTTCTTTCTTTTTCTTTATATGGTTAGCTAGAGGTTTGTCAATTTTGTTTATTCTCTCAAAAAACCAGCTTTTTGATTCATTAATTCTTTGTATTTTTTTTAGTTTCAATTGCTTTGATTTCTCATCTAATCTTTACTATTTCCTCTCTTCTATGAGCTTTGGGTTTAACTTGCTCTTCTTTTTCTAGAAGCTTGAGATGAAGCATTAGGTTATTTGTGCTCATTCTGTTTTCTTGATATGACAGTCTACTGCTATATATTTCTCTCTTAAGAAGACTTTCATTGCATCCTACAGATTACAGTATGTTGTGTCTGCATTTTCATTGAATTGTAGGTATTACTTTATTTCTTCTTTAATTTCATCTGTAGCCCACTGGTTATTCAAAAGGTTGTTCTTTAATTTACATGTATTTATGCAGGTTTTGCAATTTCTTTTGCCATTAATTTCCAATTTCAGTGCACTATGGTCAGATAATATGCATGGGATAATTTCAGTAACTTTGCATTTACTTAAGAATGTTTTATGGGATAATATATGGTCTATTTTAGAGAATGTCCCATGCACAGCTGAAAAGAATGTGTATTCTGATGTGATTGGGTGGAACACTCTGTAAACATCTGCTAAGTCCAATTGCTCACAGGTATGATTCAGTTCTATTATTTCTTTGCTGACTCTTTGTCTAGTTGATCTATCTCTTTGTGACAATGGGCTGTCAAGGTCCCCTGTAATAATTGTGTTCTTGTGTATTTGGTTTTTCATGTCCTTTAGTATCTGTCTTATATAGTTGGGTGCTCCTGTGTTTGGTGCATATATATTTATAATTGTTAGTTCTTCCTCTTGGATTTTTCCACTTATGAGTATGTAATGACCTTCTTTGTCTCTTTTAATCATTTTAAGTTTGAAGTTCACATTGTCTGCAAATAGAATAGTTACTCCTGCTTTTTTCTGGGTTCCCATTTCATGGAATACTGTTTTCCATCCTTTGACTTTTAATCTATGAGTTTCTGTTTGTGTCAGATGTGTTTCTTGTATACAGCATATTGTGGGATCATGTTTCTTGATCCATTCTTTCAACCTATTTCTTTTAAGAGTTGAATTGAGGCCATTTACATTTATGGATGTCACTGATATGTACTGGTTCGACTTTGCCATACTATGTTCCAGTTGTTTGCTTTCTGCTTTTCCCCCTTATTTAGTTGCTTGTCCTACCTGGGGATTTCTTTCTGTTGTTCTGGGGATTGTGGTCATTTTTACCTCTGTCTAGTATGTCTTTCAATACTCTTTCTAGGGTTGGTTTGGTGGATGTGACTTTCTTCAATTGTTCTTTGTCATGGAAGTATCTTGTTTCTCCATTAAATTTGAATGAAAGTTTTGCTGGGTACATCAGTGTGAGTAGAAAGTTGTTTCTTTTAATGGCTTGAAACATCTCACTCCAAGCACATCTTGACTTGAGGGTTTGTACTGAAAAGTCTGCTGTGATTCTAATGGGCTTTCCTTGATAGATGACTTGTGTCTTTTCTCTAACAGCTTTTAGTATTCTGTTTTTATGTTGTATGTTTGGATCTTAATTATTATGTGTCTGGGTGTAGATTCATGTTGGTTGTGACTGTTTGGTGTTCTATATGCCTCACTTATCTGCATATCAGATTTTACCCCATGTTTGAGAAATTTTCTCCTATTATTCCTGTGAATATTTTAGTTATGTCGTTTGTATTGACACCAGTGTCTTCACTAATGCCTATTAATCTTTTCTTTGAATTTTTTTTATTTTAAAGAGAATAAAACAAAAGAGGGCAGAACAAAGCAGATCATACCAGAACAACATAAGTGACACAATGCTTTACAATAAGACACCCGGACATTAACAGTGGCTATCAAAATATCTCTTTCTCTGCTATAGTTGAGCATAGTTTCAAATACAATAATATCAAACATAACACAATAGTATAAAACCATTCAGGAGAATGAAAGAATTACAGGGTATTCTGAACCAAATAACTAAGATCAATGGCTACTATAATATCTCATTTGCAATAAAAAGATTTGTTTATACTATCAAATATATTAAAATCCCAATAAGACACAACATGATAGAACCAATAGTAATAGCAGAGTAGAAGCATGATAGGACTTCTAAGGCAGATGATATTAACTCAGCAATGTTTTGTTTTCTTCAAAACAGCTTTTCATACCATCACACATAATAAAGTCAAATAAAACAGAATAAAAGGCTTCAAAGCAATGAAATGGCAAATAATGATTACCATAAAATCTTATATACTCTTTCCAACACTCATACTAGGGGGACTATACGGTACTTACACATGTGATTTTGGTTTATTTCACTTACGAGTATGGTCTCAAGTTGTGTCCATTTATTTATAAATACCTCGATGTGATCATTCTTTATAGCTGAGTAGTACTCCATTGTATAAAAATGCCACAACTTTTTTATCCATTCCTCAGTTGATGGGCACTTAGGTTGTTTCCAAGATCTGGCTATTATAAATTGTGCTGCTATAAACATGGGTGCACATATATCACTGTGGTATTATGTTTTCAGTTCTTCTGGAAATATGCCCAGAAGTGGAATAGCTGGGTCAAATGGGACTTCCAAACCCAGCTTTCTGAGGAATCTCCAGATTGACCTCCACAGTGGTTGCACCAGTCTACACTCCCACCAACAGTGTAGAAGAGTTCCTTTTTCCCCACATCCTCTCCAGCACTTGTTGTTGGTAGTTTTTTCTATCCTGGCCATTCTTTCTGGGGTGAGATGGAATCTCAGTGTGGTTTTAATTTGCATTTCTCTCATGACTAATGATGATGAACATTTTTTCATGTATTTATTTGCCATTCGTATTTGTTCATCTGAGAACTGTGTATTCATTTCAGATGCCCATTTTTGGATTGGGTCTTTGAATTTCAAGGGTCTGATTTTTTTTAATTCTTTATAAGTTCTAGACATAAGTCCTTTGTCTGAAGGACAATCCATCAAGATTTTTTCCCAATTTGTGGGTTTTCTTTTCACGCTGCTGGAAACCTCTTTTGACATGCAGAAACTCTTTAATAAGATGTGGTCCCAGTTATTGATTCTGGGAAGTACTTCCCGTGTACTTTGGTTCTTGTTCATTAATTCTCTTCCTACCCCTATATCTTTGAGGTTTTTACCTACTTTGTCTTCCAGAAGTTTTAGTGTTTCTGTTTTAATATTTAGATCTTTAATCCATTTAGATTTTAGGTTAGTGTATGGTGATAGACATGGGTCTAGCTTTAGTCTTCTGCATATGGACAGCCAATTTTCCCAGCACCATTTGTTAAAGAGACTGTCATTCTTCCAGCAAGCATGTTTGGCCCCTTTATCAAAGATAAGGTAGTTGAGTGAGTTTGCAGTTGTGGTTATATCTTCCAATCTCTTCCACTGATCCTCGGGTCTGTTTCTATTCCAGTACCATACTGACTTTATCACTGTAGCTTTGTAGTATAATTTTAAGTCAGGGATTGTGATGCCTCCTGCCTTGCCTTTGTGGCTTAGAATTGCCTTTGCTATTCTAGGTCTCTTCTGGTTCCAGATGAATTTTAGGAGTGATTTCTCCAGATCCATGAGGTATGTTAGTGGTATTTTGATTGGGATGGCATTGAATCTGTATAGTAATTTTGGGAGAATGGCCATTTTTACAATGTTTGTTCCTCCTATCCATGAACAGGGGATGTCTTTCCATTTTCCGAGGTCCTCTTCGATTTCCTTTTTCAGGGTGTTATAATTTTCCCTGTATAGCTCTTTTACTTCTTTCATGAGATTAATTCCTAAGTATTTCATTTTTTTGGATACTAGTGTAAAGGGTGTAGTTTCTCTTATTGCTCTCTCAGTATTTTTGTTGTTAGTGTATAGGAATGCTATTGATCTTTGAGTATTGACTTTGTATCCAGCTACATTGCTGAATGTATTGATTATATCTAGGAGTTTTTCAATGGAGTTTTGGGGATCTTCTATGTAAAGTATCATGTCATCTGCAAATAATGATAATTTAACTTCCTCTTTTCCTATCTTTACTCCTTTTATTTCTCTTTCCTGTCTGATTCCTCTGGCTAGTATTTCCAGTACTATGTTGAATAGCAGTGGTGATAATGGACATCCTTGTCTTGTGCCTGATTTTAAGGTAAAGGCTTTCAGTTTTTGACCATTCAATATGATGCTGGCTGTTGGTTTGTCATAGATGGCCTTTACCGTATTGAGATAAAGACCCTTTCTTCCAATTCTCTGTAAGGTTCTTATCATGAATGAGTGTTGGACTTTATCAAAAGCTTTTTCTGCATCTATAGAGATGATCATGTGGTTCTTGCTTTTGGCTCTATTGATATGGTGGATTACATTTATTGTTTTGCATATGTTGAACCATCTCTGCATTCCTGGGATGAACCCCACTTGGTCATGGTGTATAATCTTCTTGATGATTTGCTGCATCCTGTTTGCCAATATTTTATTGAGAATTTTTGCATCTATGTTCATCAGGGAGATTGGCCTATAGTTCTCTTTTTTCGTTGAGTCTTTCTCTGGTTTTGGCACTAGAGTGATATTTGCTTCCAGGAATGATTTAGGC
>PVJX010008922.1:0-63229 GCA_004027295.1 Dolichotis patagonum
CTATGAGTGAAAGGATTTACATTTGGGGGAAAAGAATGCTGGTAAGATTGAAGTTTGCGAGTTACTAACTTCTTTACTGAATACTATGAGATTGGATGAGATTCTTCAAGAAGTATGTGCAGGAAGGAAGGGGAGATGGGACCACAAAGTGGATACTTTGTAAAAGCAATGTTTTAAGACATCAAATCAAACTATAATAAAAAATAGAATAGTTTCTTTGTAACTTGAACAACTATTTCCAATGATGAGAGTATGTAACTTATCAAGTGGCGATTTCTTAGTGTTTTTGGTTTTTTTCTTGTTGTTGTTTGGGTTTTTTTTTTTTGTCTGTTTGTCTGTTTTGGCTCTTTTATTTTTTTCCCTTTGGAATTCTGTATTGTTGCTACCATTTTTCGGTTTTGTCTGGTTGGGTTTTTTTTTCTCTTTAAATAAAATTTTTAAAAAATAGAATAGTTTCAACAGATTTCATAGAATGAACATTACATAGTTGTTCATTATTGCTGCTAATTGTGTGTGTATAAAAACCAATTATACAGAAAAAGGGCTCTGCTGAATAAAATAATTGGAAAAATTATATTCATCAAATAAGTTTTACTGAAAGGCTTATCATTGCTTTTGAACTTATGTACAAATAGTGTTATCAAGAAAAACCAAAAAATTGAAAACTGTGTAAGAGAAGACATTTAATCCTGGAGTTGATCTGCTAAGTTTCTGAATGATCTGTGGAGACTCAGAACATAGGATCCCTTTAGAATGCAGGAAACAAGTGGTATTGAAACTTTTGTTTTTGGAGTTTGTCCTGCATCGTTAAGAAAAAGAAACACATATACAATCCAGCAACAACATATTTGAGCCTTGTCATGCTTTAGACTTCTCTGACTTAGTATCAACTAGAGAAATGCTCTGCTTTCCTCCCCACCCCCCCTGTTCGATGCCAGGAACCAAACCCAGGACCTCTTGCATGTTAGGCAAGTGCTCTACCTCTAAACTACTTTCCTGGCCCCCAGTTTTCTGCTTTTAAAGCACTTATATGAGTACATTAGAGACACTCATTTAATCCCAATCTTCAGGACACCTGATCAGTAACCTTAATATACATACAAAATCCTTTCATAGTAGTAGTAAGATGAATCTTTCATTAATAACCATGAACTGGGAATCTTGAGTGATTATTTTAGAATTCTTCCTATCACAAATGTCATGCAACTCCAAGAATACCCAGAGTGGCCTGTTAGTTTCTTTGAAACAGATAGTTGTAGCTTTTCAGTTAAATCATCTTAGATTTCTCTTGTTTTTCCTTATTTATCTAATCTGCTGATTTTGCATTCTAAACAGTTTGTGAAACAGGCTGGTAAAAATCCTATTTCTATTGATGGTAGAAGAAAAAGAGAGAAACTAGAGTCTACTCATTTTCCAATTAATTATATAGAAGTCACACTAATTGT
This sequence comes from Dolichotis patagonum, assembly GCA_004027295.1. Classification (NCBI taxonomy): domain Eukaryota; kingdom Metazoa; phylum Chordata; class Mammalia; order Rodentia; family Caviidae; genus Dolichotis; species Dolichotis patagonum. Next base: position 1,446 of record PVJX010008922.1, read on the forward strand.
ATACAAACTTACAATGTTTTATTTGTTCTTATCTTTGCTCTTTAACAAGAATAATTTACTCTGACCTGTTTTTAAAATTCTAGGTAACAGTGTAACTGACAAAATAAGTAAAAATAATTCTAAAAGTCATATGCAGAATTAGAGTAAAAAGAGTGGCAGAAGTTTGGAAAAGAATATATCAAAAAGAGTACTAGAAGAAAGTTACACTTACATGCTTACAAAGTTAAGTATGCATGATGGCCTTTCATGAGATTACTATCAGCTACACTTGTTTTATTTATTTATTTTTCATAAAGGAACAATTTTATAAATAAAACCTTGCAAAGAAGTTTAATATATAAAATACCAAAAGGCGAGATAATTGAGGTGAAACAAGGGAGAAAGGACAACACATTTTCAGGTTTGTTATGCTTCTCTTTTTTATGACAAAGACTTTTTTGGGGGGGGGGCTTCAAGAATATTTTTAAAACTGGTATGGAAATCCCTGGGAGAGGGCTACAGGCTTACTACAGTGGACTGGTAATTTCTTGGCTTTTCATAGTCTCATCTGTGGGTAAACACTTTTTATTCACATGGCTTGAAAGGGTTCATGTCGCTCTCAAATTCAGAATTTTGTTCTAATTAGTATCCTGCTAATTCAACCACAGTGACTGGTTGCATAAAAATGAGCATACATACAACCCAATGCTGACTAGTCAAAGTGGGACCTGGGACTTTTGTTCTAGCTTTTCAAGAAAGGCACTCATTCCTTTACTAGACACAAATCTGAGACTTCTTGCAGTCATCATGGGAGACCGTAAAATCGATCTATAAGAAAGCTGGGACTTGCCTGGCAAGCACAAGGTCATGAGTTCGATCCCCGGTACCAAAAAAAAAAAAAAAAAAAAAAAAAAAAAAAAAAAAAAAGAAAGCTGGGACTCAGGCAGTCGAGAGCCATGATAAAAAGAATTGGAGTTTTATGGTGTTTTCTGGGCACCAGGAGTCAGAATTCGATTATGTTAACCTAGTGATCCCATGCTGGAGGTTATCATAGTTGAGAGAAACAGGTCAGAGAATATGATTTAACAAGTCTAAATGTGGAGTGGCAGTTGGCATATGATAAGTTTATTTGTGGTAGTTTTAAAAAAATTAACTGTATTCAAGAAGGGTTTAAAAAATCCTGCTCGAGTATTTCAACATGAAGAATTAGATTTGCCTGCCTCTGTGATTACAGTTGTATAATTTACTTCCTTACAATAAATTTACTTATTCACACATTGTACTTGGCCTGTTTCTCTGAAGAGCCATGACCAATATACCTTGTGGAGGTGTCTGTCTCAGGAAAGCACCTCCCATCAGCCAAGCAGATGTCTCCCACAAAGATCAGAGATACAGACCTGCGCTGTGGCGCTCCCACTGAGTGGGTACCAGCAGAGAAAGAATCTTGGTGGGGTACAGATCTGCTTCCAAGAACATGCATTTGAATCTCCCTTTCGTGGTATAGTTGGAAAATCTTGCAGGAAAAAAAATACTATTTATTTTATTTGTAAGTTAAGATTTCGGTTCCACACAAATTTCTCCTCTTGCAAAGCCCTATCTTCCAACCATTCATTAGTATAGTAGCATGGTATGGTGATTTAAACGTTAGGATTTTGAAGTAAAAAAGATACATGGTCAAATTCTAGCTCCCTACTTAACAATTAAGTAAAATTCACATGCATAACAATTTCTGGGTTTTTGGTTCAATATCTGTATGAAAATTATTATAATAACCACTTTGTATTGAGAAGATCAAAATAAAAATTAAAATTGATATATGTGGAAAGCAGATGAATGTCATCTATGAATGTTGAACTTTCTGTGACAGGTAGTAAGTTTAGTAACTTAAAATCATTATTAGGTTACATTCTCACAAAAGTTTACTGAAATAGATAATATTAAACCTGTTTCATAATTAGAAAGCTAAGTCATAAGATGGTTAAGACATAAGCCCAAGGTCACCAGACTTGGAAGCAGAGGAGCTGCATGTGTCTTAATAACGTTCATTCTGGCCTCAGGAGAACAGCAGATCGTAACACCATTCAGCTTCTGAAAAGTAGGATTCTAGGAGTCTCGTGACTTGGTTGTCACTCTGAAAACATGAAATCCTCCTGTGGGCACTGAAAATTATGAGCCAGTGCTGTGCACTGTGAGGGGCTTGGAATGCTGTAGCAAGGGAGATGAGAGGTGGTAATATCAAGGAATTCAAACAGAGAGTGCTTTGCCATTGTGTCCTCAGTCTAAGTGTAGGTGGGTGTCGGAGCCTTGTGCTGTTCTATCAGCACCCAATCCTGAATTGCCTGGTGACTTGGGAAAGCAGGTATGTGAAATCCAGGGCAAAAAACGGCTCTCAAGTTCATTTTGGTATGTCATAATCAGGACACAAATCAACGTCTCTGGAGTGGAAAAATGTTGTAAACAGAAAAACTGCTATACCTCTAAGTTTTCATAGATTTCAATGGTTTGGTTCAAATCCAGAAATTCTCTAGAGAGAATAAAAAGGCTGGTGAATGGTAACACTGAAGGACTGCCGAAGTCTCAGCAAGCTACTTTTCTGGTACCAGAGGCATTTCATTTTCTCAGGCTTCCAGTAAATTTAAAGACAAATTATAAAAGTAAAACTCAGTTTTTGGAAGGCTCCAATTTATATGCTTTGGGCTTCTTAAAACTAGACACAGGGGTTCCTGGCTAAGAAATTTGGGATTTAAAGACTTTTGCCAAAGTGTCCTGTGTGAAAATTTCCAGCATCTGTGGAATTTCCAATGGTGTCCCTTTGTATACTCACAGGCCTTGTATTAGCCACAGGTTTAGAGATTGCGATGTGGCCACTGCTGTAAAGTCATGTTTTTAATGGTGATTGCAAAAATTAGGGAGCAAAAACACTTTAATATATTTAAAGAAAGTGGCTTTGTGACTGTTTCTGTATTAAAATGAAATTGTTTAATTTTAAAATTTGCCTTTTCAGGGAAATTGAGGCCTGTAAAAGAAGAGTATGCATAATAATTAGAATCTCTAATCATCAGTTTATCAACATCTGCAACGTGTGGTTGTTATTCACTATTTTATAGTGATGTCAGATAGATAAACTCAATAATATGTATAACCCTGCAGTAATGTGGCTAGTATACTTGTAATAGGAAGCTAATGTCATAAATATAAGCAGAAAAAAATCCTTTGTTACTGATGGACAAAAATTGTTTGTAACTCATGAGATTGAGAATAAAAGCAATAATCTAGGTTTGACATTAACCAGTCAGACTTTGGTGGCTGGTTTCAGTGGCTTTCCATGACAGTGATTTTTGAAGGTGGGAAAATGGAACTCTGCCCTACTCCCAGCTTCTTCCAACACTAAAATGCTAAGGATCACTTTCATAGTGAATCAGGGTTCCATTTTTACAAATGGTTGCACTTATTCCTCATTTGAGGGTTCAAATGGGCAGTTTAGGAAGAGAAAATGAGTGTCTTTATTCTTGAAGGCCAGTTTGGGAGTACAAATCTGGGATTTGAGATCTCACCAGAGAGTCTATGTTATTTAAATTTGTAAAGTAAGCCTTTCTAATGTGACCTCAAGCTTATGTCTGCATCTGTTTGAATTTAGAGCTTCCACCAGTGTCTACCAAGCAAGCTACGGTATAGTGCTTGGTGTTTTGTTTTGTTTTCTGAAAATGGTGGAATTGTACTGAAGACCACACATTGCTCTGGACTTCGTTGGTAAAATTGAATTCAAGAGTATTTTTCTTTTCTTTTTTATTCTTTTCTTTATTTTTTTTTTACTTTAAACAAACATCTTTGAGAGACTGTAGATGTGATAATACTAGGTGTTTGCCAGTGATTTTACAGATGACAGCACACTGTACTAGTATCTTGCCTTATTTTTCTCTTTTCACTGCACCCTCCCACTATCTCTCACCAGACAGAATAGGTGAAGAGGTTGAGTTGTAGATCTCATTTCTTCTGTTTTGCTGCTTGTGAAGTCTGCCAACAGAATCCACCTTGACAAAGTCAAGGACTGTGCGTTTAATGTTGAACTGAGTGAATAAATTATGCATGAAATTGTGCTGGAGTCTCTAGTGTGTAGAATTGCTCCTTTTGATATGAAAGGTTAATTCAGAAAGGAGTCCAAAATAGCTGGAAATTGTGGGGATAAGTGGAGAGTATTCACTGTTGTGAGCTGTTATTACTAGAAATTGCATTCCCTCTCTGGCTTCCCTGGAGATTTCGCTTTGCCAGTGAATATAAACTGTACTCAATAGAATAGCATTTAGGAGTAACAAGAGTGTATGTCCACACACAATAAAATATTCTAATGGCGTTTTAAAAAGAAGTTGTACTTTTTCATGTGTATCATGCACCCCAAGGAAGAATTTCTATTGCATTTAGGTCAAGAACAAGGCATATCAAAAGTAATGAGTTTTGAGCATATATGTATTATGAGGGGTTGCTTAGGACTCCCATTTCATAGCTGGGCTGGTCCTGCCACTGATTAGTTATGCAAGCCTGGTTTCTGATAAAGCCCAAAGCATCCTTTCTTAAAGAAGGAACCACCTCAGATTGTTTTATCACTCCATCTTACACATTCAGCTCTAATTTAATCTTCAGTAAATTTATGGAGTTCTTCAACCTGTTTCACTTAAATGTCCTTTTTACACACATCCTTATATCATTTTTACGTTAGTTCATTATTTCCAGCAGGAAAAAAAAATATAGTTGGCTGGAAAGCTAAATTTTACTTAAAATACACATATACATATTTTTGGAGCTTGTTAGAGATTCCTTTTTGTGTTTCTATCACAAGGGAACAGAATTGTGCCACCAGACTGTGGAAGTTGTTTATTTTTGTCGCTCTTATGTACATTTTCAGAAACCATCTCCTTAATCTCCACTGGGTACCAGTAGTTTTTTCTCTAATTATAAAATGATATCATTTCTGACCTGGGGTAGTTTTTAATTTTTCCTTGTGTTTATAAACTGTTGGACTACATTATCCTGTTGGGAACATTGAGAGAAAGGCTTCAGTCTTTTGTGTGGATTTTAACAATTGCATATTCATTCAGTGTATTAAAATGTGTTTGGGGACAACCAGAGATGCATTTTTTTATGTAGATTCTTTATCTTTCTATTTGGCTTATCTATATATTTTACATAGGGGTGAAACTTTTAAAAATCTGACTTAGGAATGATAAATGGCTTTAGTATTAAAAATGTAACAAAAGTTAAAGTGAAAAATTGATTGGATTATTTTTAAGGTATTATTTTCTTGCTTTCTAAATGCAGCAAAATACATATAAATCTTGGCACAGGGAAGATATTCCTACAAATTTTTGGCAGATGCTGGATTAAAATAGTTACTCAAACGTCAAGGTGCCTATGAGTTCTTTTTAAGAAGTGTAATTTGTTACTTTATGGTATTACTAAGGAGCATTTAAAATGACTAATCCTTAGCCTACTCATTAATGTCAAAAGTATTAAGTTTCTTTATTCTGCTGTCTGTGACTCATTAGTCTGAGTTCTGGGCAGCAATTTGGCAAAATGGCCTCTTGTCACTGGAAATTGTTTCTAGTGCACAGTGAGAATATGCTGTGTCTTTGTATGGATGGGGTACAACATGTTTTGTCATGTGAACTGGGATATCTTAGACTGCTAAATTATCAGGAATTTAGGCACAAGGCAACATGGAATTGTGCTTAATGTTCTGATATTTACAGTGGTAATATTATGTTCTATGTATTTAAAAATAACTTGTACCAACAAAAGATGTATTTTTTGTTTAGGTTCAAATACCTTCCACAGATCAAACTGAAAAAACCATTGAATCATCACCTTTGTAGCATTGAGAACAGAAATTGAAATAAATGAAGATGCTGATTAGCATCTAATTATAATTTACATACTCTGTAAGACAAACTGAGAAGAGAAGTTTTCATATCATTATGTCCCTCATAGAACAAGCATGCACAAATAAAAAGAAAACTCAAACTTCTCCTAAGGGCTATGCAATCTAGCATTTACATGTACATGTCACTGAGTAAGTGTAACTATTTTACAAATAAAGCAAGATATTTTATAAATTGAAGTATGTTTGATAAAATCAAATTACATTTAAATATATTTTAAATAAAATATAACATTTAAGTAGTACAGTGTATTTAAATACATTTTTTAAATATTTTGTTTAAATTTATAGTGACAGAATGTTCACTTCTTCCACAGACATTTTTGCAGGCAAAGAATCATCTAAAGAAACAATTTAGAAGCAAATGGAGACCTTTTTCCACAAGTAATTAATACCTTTAAAAGCATGTTTGAAATAATTAGTTAAGCAAGAGAATCAATCTCTCTTAAAAGCTTCCAATTCACTAGAGGCCCATTCAAGAGCGCACACCTGCTCACCAACAGTTCAAACCCTGGCACCATTAACGTTTTTTATCCACTCCTCTTTTGCTTTGAGGAGGGGAACTAGATACGTATTTTCTTAAAAATTTACACACTTCTCTACCACCAGGACATCCAAAAGCATGATGCATTTGTTTCTCATTATGAAGTGTCTAGTGTACATTTAGAAGCTTGGATTTAAAATTGTGTATACTAAATATGCATAAATTAGATATATTGTTTGTGAAATATTAAATACAAGGACTTTCCCCCCAGTTGTGAAGCACAGATATGAGCCTTTAATGTCTTTTGTACCCTGGGGAAATCTGGAGCTTTGTTAGTTCTTTAAATCATAAAAATCATTCTTTTTAACTGCTAGTGATCTGAGTTTTTGTTTTGCTTTTGTTTTTGGTAAGTTTTCTTTATGATAACGTCACAAAAATATACTTAAGTTAACCAGGAACACAAAGAAAAAAAAATCACTCTTTCAGAGGCGATTTATCTTTTTAAGCATCACTTGAGGGTGATATAAAAGGCAATTTTTAAAATTTGAGTAATCTTTAGGAAAAGTATTATGAAAGGACTTTATTAGTATTCTGTTATGTTGTGTTAGCATCCTTTTCTTGGGAAAGATATTTCATTTTAACAAGATCCACTACCATGAGAAGATTAATACTTTTTACTTTGGCACAACTTCAATCCTTTTCCTTTTTTCACTCCCTTGTATGAAACGATCTGAATGGAAAACACATATTTTTGGAAGAACAAGTTTATAGGTGAATGTGACCAATGAAAATATTTAGAGTTAAAAAAATGAAAATCAAATGATTGACGCAGATCTTCTTGGTGAACAGTGTAGAGTACTGCTGCTTGGCCATAAGGAATGACCATCTACTCCAAGTGGTAGAGAAGTCTACTTTAATCCACTAATGCTGTGTATTGATTTTGGAAGATTTGCAGCGTGATATGTGTAATGGGTATTTTTGCAGGTGGTACCAAGTGTATCCAGTACTAATATTTATTTTATTATTCATTACATTCTTGTACTTTCTGATTTTGAGGCATGAAAATTAATATTTATCCTTCAAATACTTTTCAAATATCAGTCCTCTACTCATAAACCTGAAGATCCTGTTTCTTTTATTTTTGCACATTGTATAATTTTTCTATTGCAAATATAACAAGTTATCACAAACTCAGTGACTTAAGCAATATAAATTTATAGCTGTGTAGTTCTGGGCTTCACTGGGCAAAAACAAGGCATGAGCAAGGCCATGTTCCTTATTGGAGGTCTAGGGAATAATTTATGTTTTTTTTTCCTTTTTCCACCTTCTAGAGGCACTTTTTCTTCTTGGCTCATTGCACCTTCTTCCGTTGTCAAAGATAGCCACTCTACGTATTTCTAGTTCATCCATAGTCACATCTTCCTCTTCCTCTGACTTCTGCAAAAGAAGGCTCTGTTATGGACTGATGTGACTAGGTCCCCAACACCACCCTCACTACCCCAGCTAATCGAGGCTGGGCCCTTATCTCAAGGGCCTTAACCTTAATTGTATCTGTAAAATTCCTTTTGCTGGTAAGATCACATATGCACAGTTTCTGCAGATTTGGCTACACGTATCTTTTGGATACCAGTATTCTTCTGACAAAACACAGGAAGATTAAAAGTCAAGAGCAATAGCAGTTACTACTATTTATGATCTGATAGTGCTTTTGTGCTTACTACAAAAGGGAGCCTGTGTAATGGATAGAAAATGCTTGGTAAATGTTTGTTAAGTAAATGAATGATTGAATTGAAGATGTAATTGTTGCACAACAACAGTGAATATGGTAGGTACTAAAAAATAGAAAGTATTATGTAATTTTTCAACCATTTTCTCACTTTTCCAGCAATATGTATCTTAGTTCATTTGTACAGCTGCGAGAGAATACCTGGGTCTGGGTTATTTATAAAGAACAGAAATTTTTTCTCTCTCAATTCTGAATGCTGTGAAGCCCAACACCAAGACTCTGACATCTGCTGAGGACCACCTTGCAGCATCCTTACATGGCAGAAAGTGGATGGACAGTCAAGGATGAATATGAGTCCTCACATGGCGGAATTGCAGGTGGAAGAACCTATCCCCGCCAGCTCTTTAGAGAGCATATCAATCCTTTCATATAAAAGCCCTTGTGGCCTAAACATTGGACACTTCCCACTGTGTCACACTGAGGATTTAGTTTCCAAATCATGAATTTGGAGGTACACTCAAACTATAATAGTATGTTATAAAAAATATCACTCATCACAGGCAAATAAGAGACATTTTTTTCTTATGGATTTGACTCTCGATTTACTCATCCATTTATTCATTTTTTTCACTCAGTCCAGAATTTCCTGTTGCAGATTACATACAAGCTGTGCCTACAGTAATGGACAATGTGCTATTTTTCTCATAGTGCTTTTAGTGCAGTGGAAGAGGCAAACAAAGGAGTACATAAGTAAATGAAAGTTCACATTTTGGTGCCTTATCTTACCAGCTGTTGTCCTGGGCAAATGACTTAATGTCTCTGAAACTCTATTTTTATAATATTATTCATGTTAATTGAACTTATCTTTAAAAATTACTATGAAGACACATAAAAGTTAGCATTTCGTAAACTTTAAAAATTACTGTTGTGGGTACCTACAATTGACTTTTTCTATTTTTGATGAAGAGGCTTTTCCTTCTGTAGGGTTAGCACCAAATACAATATAAATTTTGGGAGAGTCAAACTGTTTCCTAATCTTCCCTTTGATTCTTCATGCTCAATGTTTCAGAAAAAACAACTACTAATATTACTCACTAATATACCTGCACTATTAATCTGCTGGTACAGTTTAAATACCTTTACCAATTTATGTTAAGTGCTATTCCCATAACTGTACCTGTATATATTATTTAATCCACATCACAGTCCTCTAGTATGGATTAAGTATTGTCACAGAATTCATTTTACAGGTAAGAACATAAAGGCATGAGGGTTAAACCCTGCATCTACCTCAAGTCACTACGTCAAGTGAGTGACAGCTAAGATTCTAACCCAGACAGCCTGACTCCAGTGTCTACCACTTTTTGGAAGGAGGTAGGAATTCGAATAATTTTTTAGTGAGGATAAATGCATAGTGAGGGAAGATGTAAAATAGAAGGAAGATATAGTACTGAGGGTTTTATATTTCTTTCCTGCCTTCAAAGATCAAAGATCAGAGGGAAGTAACTTGTAAAATAAAAGAAACAACTCATTTGCTCATATGAGTTGTAAATGAAAAATATGGTGTTTAAAATTTAAAAACTTATTTCACTAAGTCACCTTGTCATTAATCACCCTCACAATACTTACTTATTCTTTGAGCACACTCATCCCATTGTTCTTGCCACTTTCCTGAGCAGTTCTGGAAATCCGATTTTGTATTTCAGTTGCACTGTTGTGGCTGCCTTGATATCCTGCATTGATTAAAAACATTTGTCTTTTATGGTCATTTTGGCTTTGGGAAAGACCCACATGCTGCATGGTGCAGTATTTGGTGAGTAAAGTGGATGAGGAGACTGTAATGTTTTTATGAACCTGACTTGCTGTTGGCTGACATGTGACAGCAATATTCACCATGTTTTTTTTTTTTTAATCACACCTTGTAAAGACACTCACAAAAGAAGACTTTCAGAGCTGCTTCAGAAAGTCACAAGAATGATGGGTTAAATGTTTTTAAAGTGAAGGGGACTATTTTGAGGAGGATTCACAATAATGTGTCTTTAACTATTACATTATTATTACTACTATTACCCTTTTATTACTATATTATTACAAAAATTTGAAATCAACATTCACTGTATATTTTGATCACACCACCTGTGTTCATTCTTTGATCTAACACTGTGTGCCTACCAAGTATCAGCTCTGCTGGATGATTCAGCTTGTGTCATTGAGGAGTTCTCTGCATGGCAGGGGCCAGGAGTCCCTCCAAACAGGCTGTTAGGATAGAGTACAGTGCCTGTTTCCATGGCGGTCTGTGCCTGTGCTGCTCAGGAAAACCCAGGACATCACCTGGCCTTCTCACTTTACCATAAGTAGCCAGGAAAGGCTTCCCAAAGGAAATGGACCCTAAGGAAAAATTCAAAATGTGTTCAATAGTGCTTCAGAAAATCACTTCCTGAGTCACACAGATGAATGTTTATGACAGTAGGTAGTGGTTTGGGCTTTAGAGTTAAAGCTGGCTATTTGCAAATCCTGTCTCTGCCATTACCAGTTCTTTGACCTTATGTCTTTGGAGCCTGCATCTGAAAGGATGAGAATTGTAAGAGGAATTTTCCTTTGGGTTGGGGTGAAAATACAAATAAAACTGTTAGGATAATGCCTGATGTACAGTAAGTGGTCAAAGCACTTTAACACTTATTAGCATTGTTGATTGTTGTCAATATTGTCTTTGTACTCATCACTGACATCACAATCACTGTTACAAAGTAGAGATAAATCCCAAATGGCATGACAGGTAATTAGGGGATTTTTTTTGTTGCTGTTGCTGAATTATTAAGAAAGAGTACATTGGTCTTAATTTTAAAGCTGGAAAAATGTCAGACACTTTATAAATCCCTGTGATCTCATATAAATATATATTACTGGAATTGATGTGTGAAAAGAGCATGGATTGTTTTTACCCCAGTTGAAAATGTACAATGACATAATGTAACCCTTTAAGATAACAGAAGCCAGCTGCTCCATTCATATTTAAATATGAGTCACCTTCCAGGGAGACTTGCAAGATTCTATGTGCCAAGCTGGGGAAGTAAAAATTGCCAGCAAGGAGGGAAAGAATAAATTCACACTTAGAAGGATGTATTACAGCCTAGAGACCCCATGCAGCTAGCTAATTCCCTCTCCAAGCAGAAAATGGTACCCTAGTGGCCAGAGAGAAGAACTGCAGAGCCTGGGATCATGGTTTGCGTAAAGAAAAAATGGAGATCTCATCACATGGGGAGTCCTTTTCATTTAATGAAAAATATTTTGTGTTCCATGTAAGTGGCACATATCCTCTGGCACAAATATAAGTGTGCTGAAGTGAGTTTTTAAAAACATAAGATAGTTATTTTTGAATAACTCGCAGTCCCAAGTCTTTGGGATTAGATTGACCAACCACTTGCAATGTCTTCCAATTTAGCAGGGCAGCTTTCAAAAGAAACAAAACAAAACAAAACAAAAAAACCCCCAAAAAACCTGCATATCTTGTTAATAGGGACAACAAAAGTAATACCTGGAATTCAAATGATGCCTATCTTTGTGAGTATTTGCTGAGGAACTGTTAGAATGAAGAGGTATATGGATGGTTCTGGGGAATGTTATTGTAAAAGAATCACATAGTTGATTGAGTTGATACATCGACAATTGGATGAAGTTTAGGTTAAGTTTATAGAAACAACAACTATTGACAAAGGTTCCCCTCATGGATGACCAGATTTGCTAAGGGTCTTTGTAAACTTTTATTTGAATAATTATTCCTTGATCAGTAATGGGTTGGTTGAATCAAATCCCAGAAACCATTTTAATTGAGGCAGCTTTAGATAGGCTGTGGCATAGAGCTATCCATGTCCCTGGAAGACATCATGCTTACCAGGAATGGTGGTAGGCACTGCTTTAAGGAATAGAGGCAGGTGGCCAGAGAAGATAAGACAGCAAGAATTAAGGTGAGTGTGAATTTCAGCTTTCAGTAAAACCTATTGGAGGACAACTTGACTATAAGAGTTTTTTACTTTGATGTCTAATTTGACTTCTCCCAACTTAATGACACAATTCAAGATGTACAGGAGCTTTATCAGGAAAAACATGTGAAGTAGCATTGTTTACTTCAGTGAAAGATTGTTAATAGCATAAATATGTACGTATAATAGAGAATTTAGAATGCTTATATAATGAATTGGTTTTGTGCTATTTGAAGTATTATTTAGAGTTCCATTTATGGGCATGTAAAGGCATATTTTGAATATAGCAAAGTGAAAATAAGGTAGTAGATCTTCCTTTGACTTCTAAAATCTCATTAATTAGAATTTGTTTTTTCAGTACTTGAAATTGAACCCAGAACCTTTGCACTGAGCTACACTTCCAGCCCTTTCCATTTGTTTAGTATTTTTTTTTAGATAGGGTCTCACTAAGTTGCTAAATTGCCAGGGCTTGAATTTTCAATCCCCCTGTCTCAACCTTCCAGAATGATGGAATTGTAAGTGTGCACCACTACCTCTGACTTAATTGGAATCCTCTTGTATGATGTTCATTAAGTTAAAAATGTGTAATGTATTTCCTATATGAGCTCTTTCCATTTGTTTTTTAGTTATTAAATTTATTTTGGCAGAGTTAATTTCTTAGTTTTATAAAAAGCAATATTTAACTTTATTAAAGGGAATCTAAAATCTATAACTTACTTTTTTAACTCTGTAACTACATATTCATAAGAAACCCCAAAACAAATATTGCCACTAAAATATTGCTACTTCAACAATGTTCCTATAATAATCATAGTCTCTCTCGTTCTCCAGATGGCTGGTAAAATGCTAGCCTCTGTTGCAGTGGCAGGCAATATATTTTGTAGGAGAAAGTGAGCAAGATGCATTACTAAATCTGAATGAACAAACGCCACCTAATCTCCCCACTTTCCCAATGCCACATCAGGTACCTGTAGTTATAAAAGAAATTGAGAAAGTAATATTTCCTTCATTCCAAATACATGAAGAAATGTCTTATAATTTTAATATTAAATTCCATTTGAACATTGTGTACATGCTGTTGTGACAATACCAAATATTGGCTAAATGTAAATTTTGGGAATACCTTTCCACTTGGCATATTTGGTAACAGTCACTTTAGTATGGTATTCTGATATTGTTATGTGATGTTATGTAAAGACGCATGCGTATATGCTTAGATCAGAGTGTATCAGGACTGGCACTATGACATTTTAGGGCAAGTGATTCTTGTGAAGGGCTGTCCTGTGCACTGTAAGATGTTTCACAGTGTCCCTGGACTGCATTCAGTATATGCTGGGAACACTCTTACCCCTATCTCCTGAATTTTGAAGAATGAAAAATGTCACAAGAGGTTACTAGATGTCACTTGAATCAGAAGGGCAAAATTGCTCCCATTTGAGAACCTCTGTCTTAGAATGACAGAGAATTTAAAGCATATTATCTCAGGGTGATAAGATCACAAAAGATACACTTTCTACTGCTTACTTATTTTGTTCTAGTTTGCATACATTACTAAGTATTATTTGTCTATCAGACAAAAAATTCAGAAGACAAAAAAAAAAAAAAAAGCGCAACTAACCAATCAACCAAACAAAACAGAAAACCTCTTGCAAGCAAATTAGAACTCTGAAAAGCAGAACCCAGAGTGCTGAACCACCATGGTCCTTGCAGGTGGATAATGCTTTGCAGTTTGCAGTTACTGTCACACACACTTTTCCTCCTCTGGAAGCCTTCAGATCTAAAAAAGTAGGTGAATAGGGGCAATTATCTTCCTTTTTCACAGGTAGAGATGCTGAGTTCTGGGTTGAAGTTACACATGTGATTAAATAGCAGATGTTGCACTAGAGCTCTCACTTCTTGCCTCCTCAATTACATTTTCCACTGATCTGTGCCAGGGACACTCTGGTCTTCTCCATATGCTCCATCTTGGCGTGGATCTCAGCTGTTTGCATGACTCTGTATCAAATGGACTCTTCAGTGGGACTTTTGGATGAATGAATAGAAAAGGGGGCAGGAAGGCGAGGCACCTCCATTCTAAAGGTGTGAACAATGGTAGAGTTTTAGGAAGATGACTAATTTCCTTGATGGAGCTTCTATATAGAGTCCCAAACAAAACAAAACAAAACAGTGGCTTTCAATACACAAGGGACAAACATGCCAGTTTTATAAGGCACTTTCTGTTAAGTCAATTGGACATCCAATTTTTCTTTGTCCTGTGTGCATAAGTATTTTGAAAAATTTGAGTAGAATTAATTTACTTACTTCCCAGGGAAATAGACCCTTTCCAGATTCCCATTATATTACATTTCTGGAGGGTCTCTCTTGTTTTCATTGGTGCATTTCCTCTGATACAATTAATACTAATAGGAATTGTGCACGTGTGTCAACAGATACATACACCCATATGTTGGGAACTTAATTTCTCAGTCTAGGTGTATCTTGGATAAGGTATAGTAACTATTATTATCCTCTGATACCAGAGTGCACAAAAATACCCTAAGAAGTAAATATTTAATATTTCACATTCTTTGCCTTCTTTTAGTTTTTAATTTACTGTGTGAACAACAAGCAAATTATTCATTTTCTTTTTCTCCAGGCTTAAAATTATGCCTTTTTAATATTGAATAGCATCAAGTTGTCAAACACACACTATTTTATTTTCTGACACTGAATTGTGAGCATTCCAGCATATCTGTAAAGAAGTCATCAGGTAAATATACATTCGTATAAGAAATCTTGTTTTAGATTTTAATGTTAGTTTTAATCGTAAGAGAGTTAATACCTTGCCCCAGTGACTACACTTTTAATTTAACCTACTGTGCTCACATTCTCACATTTCAAAACGACAAGTGAATGGGGAAGGAGGGAAGGCTTTATGTAGTGTTGGACTTGGCACAACTCCTTTAAAAGCAGTATTACCCATCTCTGCATCTTGGAATGCAGTAGAGCAAAGAAAAGAATCCAGCACATAATTCGGTTCTCTAAATAATTCTCAAATTAATCAAATAAATCTGTTTCTCTTAAATCCTCTGTTCCCCCTCTTGGCTCCACTTGTCTGCTGATTTTGTGTCCTCTCTTGTTCTGTCCTTGGTTTGACCTTCAAAGTTGATCATTTGTCTTTAGGGTTGTGGCTTTGTGCTCTGTGACTTACTCAAGTGTGTCAAGTAAACCATGATCATATTCACCATTTGTGACATTAACCTTCCAAGTTAAAGAGTGGCTCCAATCACTCCAAGTTCATGTTACCTTAGATTCTAAAGAGTTTCAGATAGTGAATGTGGGTTGATGGGGTGAGGTGGGCAGTGATCAGGATAGCAGGTGGTGGTGAGGACTATGGTGAGTTACAGAGTTGAGACTGGCCAATTCGAAAACTTGCTTAGCAGAGGAAGCAGCTATAATTCCTGCTATTTAGTAGTGTGTACCCAGAGTTGCTACATCTTTCTGATTTTTCAAGAAGAGTAAAAAAATACAGACTTTTGGTTGAAATACGTCCACTTTCCAATGTGGCTTTAAATTCATATTTTTTAACAACAAGATGTAGCCAAGTGTGGTGGTCAGCTAGGAGAATTGTGAGTTTGAGGCCAGGCTGAACTACATATTAAGACTCTGTCTCAAAACAAAACAAAACAAAACACCCCTCACCAATAAGAACAAAGAACAAGAAACGAGGTGTATCAGGGAAATTTTAAATTGGAATTTGGCAATCTGATGATTTTCAGGAATTGGTATTAACATTTTTAGTGTGATAGTGGTATTGCAGTTGTGTATTTTAAAATGTCCTTCCATTCCAGAAATACTCATTGAAATCACCTTACAGATGAATAATGCAAGTTTGGAGATTTTCTTTAAAATGATACAGGAGTTGGGTTGACAAAAGAGATATAAATGAAATACAGGACATAAATGAAGCAGTATTGAAACTAAATTATAGATACATACACAGATGCATATGTTTGAAGTTTTCATGATCTCTATGATAAAGATTAAAAAAAACCATGGCCACAGGCCTAGTTTGACTTGAGGCTACTAGATTTATCTCTGATCCATGAATTTTTCTGTATACATCTCAATGTATTTATATACTCTATCTGTACTATATTTGGTTATAGTATTTTAGAAAGTTTATCATAAATGTGTCACTCTAATGCTAAGAGAGCTATCCCCCTTCCTACAATTCTTGAAGTATTTGAACAAGGCTATGCATGTTTATCACATTTAGTTTGTAAATTTGTAAACCTCCAGTCATATTTCCCTGGAGCTTTCATCTTTACAGAATTTATTATTCTTTCCTCCTATAAAAGTTCTCAGATTTATCAACATGCATTTCAGAGCGTTCTCATGGAAATTACTCTTATGACCCATTGTATCTTTTTTAAGGCATGTGGAATTTTGTACATATTTAATGTGTCACATGTTAGACAAAAGAGAGATTGCTTTCTTTTTCAGTTTTATGATCATCTTACTTCTTTCTATCTCTTTTGTTGCTTTCTTTACTTTCATGATCTGAACCAGCTTCTGTATTCCTTATTCTTTGGGCTGTAAGGTCTTTGAGGACAGTGGAGGTCTGCATCCTAGTGCTAAGCCATGGCCTGGTGCACAGAGAGCTTGTTCTTTACTCCGAGAGAGAGAGAGAGAGAGAGAGAGAGAGAGAGAGACAGACAGACAGACAGACAGACAGGCAGACAGAGTTATTGAGCCCTTCACTCTGCTTACTATATCATTGATATTCCTTTTTTGCTAAAAGTGATGTCTTATTCTTGTGAAAGAAGGGAATAATGGTCCAAGGATCCTTTGGAAAGTTTTTGTTGTCTTATTCTTTATGGTGTGTGCAGGCTGAATCAGAGCTCTATTTATTGATCAATTTTGACAGATCTTTTTCTTCCCTCTTCTCTTTCTTGATAAACCTCAAAGAAATGGATGGAAATTACCTTAGAATTGCTCCTACCTGTTTACCAACTTGAGATTTTGAATGTGCTACTGTGTGCTAGCTAGCTCGTCTTCCTTTGTGTCTATATCCAACAGGTTTATAAAGTACATACTATGTGTCAGGCACTTCTACTCCAAGGATCTGGTCACACACAAAACCAATAAAAATTCTCTTAATTTAATGGGGAAGATGAATTAAAAAGGAAAGATTTACTAGCTTTTTAAAAGTTATATTTGTTCATGGACTACTAGAGTACCTTTTAAGCTTTTTTTGCTTTCTTTTTGTGTATTCCTATTTAGAAAAAAACCCTTCTACCATTTCTCTTTCTAAGACTCATTTGGTATTTTATATATGAGTTCTCTCTTTTCCTCTCTTCATTAAAAACATTAATGTAAATAGTGTAATAGTGTCGAGGTAGAAAGTGATTTAACAAAGTTAAATAACATTAAAATTCATGTAACTAAAAATGTTTAAATTTTACATTTAGAACTTTTATTAGGTGTTAGGATACAATATTATTTAAATTGTGCTCATACATGTTGCAAGATAAACAGCCATGATCCCTGTATTCTGTATCAGTCATGCAGTATTCAGGCCTTATCAGTTTCATTTAATTTTCCCATGACAGAAGTCCATGTTTTGATGCTAAAGTGAGCTGGTGCTCACTTTTGTATAAAAACTTAGTACAAATAAAGTGGCTTAAAAATAATACAGTATTTAGTTGACTAATCAGCTAAGAAAATAGCTATATCTAGAGAAAGCATTTGTAAGAAATAGCTACTCTGTTTGTGACCCAAAGAAGGCAAGCAGAAACTTACATATGTGATGATTACCCAAGGAGACTTATGCAAAGAGAGAAATAAATAATTTCTAAGTACTCCTACCGAATTACATCAGAGCTCTTCCTTTCAGTGACATTGTCATAAAATGACCTTACCCAAATGTAGCCAAGTCAAAATAGATAATAAATTTTATGGATGATTTTCATTTTTTTCCTGGTAAGAAAGACTGAAGATAATGAATTCTTTAAATGTAACCATCAACTTTTCTATCTTTCTCTCTTCCTTCTCTCTTTTTGAGTGATTATCTTCTTTTTAAAGTTAGCTGCTCCTTAAAGGGTGGAGTATTTTTAATTCACTTTGAAAGAATGTTTTCATGTACATTTAATTTTTTTTTGGATTATTCTTGTGGGCCTTTAACATAACATTGAGAATTTGGCACCTGGAAGCAAAATTGAATGAAGAATTGTCTTTGCCTGTTTGAGGACATTTAGTTTTGAAATAACAGCATTAGAGCTTTTGAAAATAACAGAACATGAACAGAAAATTATTTCCCTTGGAAAAAACTGTACCTAATTTTTCCTTTGGCTGATTTGCTGCTGAAATCACACATTCACATAAATGCCAAGCTATACATATGCATATACATATGTATATGGATGAGTGCGTGTGTGTGCATGTGTGCATTTGTGTGTGTGTGTGTGTGTGTGTGTGTGTGATTCCACTATACAATCATGCTATATATTGCAGATTTTTGTCTTTGTAAATCAACATTCATTCATACACAGGTCAGGAAGTAATACAGAATGCTGGTGTTGCTACTACATTTCATCCAAGATTTCAATTAATTAAATTTTACAATTCCCTCATGCAGTAGGGAAATACTGTCATTATCTCAGCCTTATTAATGGGAAATATGAGAGCAAAATCATGTTCAAGGTGAAACAAAATCCAGGTCCTTACAGCCAATATGAAAGGAAATTAGGGCCATGTATTTGATACATCAGTTAAATTTTAAAGTATTTGTTGAGTGCATAAAATATACATATTTTTTAAAAAGGTTTCAGAGCTGAGGCTGTAGCTCAGTGGTGGAGTACTTGTCTGGTGTGCACGAGGCACTGATTTTTATCCCCAGCACCAAAAAATACTTGAATTTGAATTAGTCAAAATGGCTCATTGATTTTTTTTTCTTTTGAGAAGAATGCCCTAGAAATTGTAAATGTTATTAAACTTCATTTAATTTCAAGAAAGTCAGTGAAGAAAAGCCATTTACAGACACATAAATGGATGGAGGTGGGTCTCTGGGCAAGACAGATGGATGTGGACAACCCGTGCTGTCCACCCAGGTGTAAAAAGCATCTGGCTATCTTGGCCTCCACGCATGAAGCCACACTTCTACTTAACTTTATTTTGAACTTTCAATTCCAGTTTACATTGCTTCGATGCAGTAAAAGTTTGAACTGCTTTAGAACACATTTGGATATTCCAGACAGATCACTAGATTTAACAAAAAGGACTCCTAAAAATTCAAAGAGCTTTTATAAAGCTGTGGGGAAAATTCTAGGTTTATTCACTTTGAAATATAATGTGTATCCTGAGCACAATTCTGGTCTCAATCAAGAAAATGACTGAGCTGACTTGATGGCCTCAAGTCTAAGGAGAAGTAAGAATTTTATTCAAATGGATATTAGTCAGTTGGAACTCTTTTTCTTTAACTTTCTAATAATGACATTAATGACATAGGTCATCCCTAGAAATTATTCTTGTCCAGAGTTCTTTCATAATTGCTTTCCTCATTTGTTTATCTATAATAGAGGGCCTGTGTTAATGAACACTTGCTTCTTACTAGTAGCAGATGGATATATGCTCATCATCTAAGTCTCACAATAGGAAAGCTTTAGTTTTTGTTCCGTTTTACAGTTAAAGAAACTAAAGATAAATTACATAATGACTAAGATGACTAAAGATGTACAGCTATCATGAAAGAGAATGTGCATTTTGATGTGCTCTGTAGGGCCCCAAACCCTAAGCCCTCAGAAGCTGTCACCTCTTTGTAGTGGGAAAATGTTGATGGATCTGTTTTATAGATTGCACAGAGTAGGCAGGTTAGTTAAACTGTTCAAGTTCCTAGGAAGTTTGCCAGCCTGGTCTTAATATTTTCTAACAAGGAGCTCATTATACCAAACCACAAACTTGTAGAATGCTAAAATTATACTCTGGGAGCTGAGCAAGGTGGTATGTGCCTATAATCCCTGCACTGAGAGAGGCTGAGGCAGGAGTGTAACAACTTTGAGCCCTGGCTGGATAATTTTTGAGACCCTTCTGTTTGAAAGGCTGAGAATGTAGCTTAGTGGAGAGTGCCTTGGGTTTGATATCTAGTACTGCTAACAAAAGAAGCAAAGAAACAAGCAACAACAAAACTACTAGCTAGGTTTTTCGGTATGTTATTTGTGAAGTCACAAGTTTTTTGTAAATAATTTATAAACAGTAATTTAACTTAATAGAAATTTTATTTTAAAATATAAAAAGAAAGGATTAGGTAAGCATTTTAGATAGAGGTCATAAATTCAAAATTTAGTTACTGACCTAGTCAAAGTTATCCCAAAAAACAGGACCAGTAGGAGATAGCAGATAGATAGACAGATTGACAGATGTAGACAAATTCATAGGAAAAGTTTTACTGTATGTCTTTAGTCATCTTAGTCATTATGTGATTTGTTCCTTGATTTGTTTAACTGTAAATTAGTTTCATCATCTGCAGGCTGGAAGCCAGGAGAGCTGGTGCTGTCAGTCTGGTGAAAACCAAAGGCCTGAGAACCAGTAGTAGAATACCAGTTTATGCAGCAGGAAGTCTATTTTTAATTGGAAATAATTCCTGGATTAGGATGACCAGTTTATGAAGATTTGTGGATAATAGCTGATTTTTTTTTTTTAAAACTCAGTGAGTCATTTGGAGTGTCTGACTTGAGACTGAAATAGATGAAAAGAGTGATATCTTTGGAAGATGGGTCCAACAGCATGTAAAGAACAAGGAATGAGTGAAGACGTTATTGGTGTCAGCAGTCTAAATTGGAAGAAGTCATCAGAGTTCAAACTAGGGCTGAGGACACTAGGAAGGGAAAGCAGAAGGTGTGCAGTGAGTGTACTGCAGATGCCATGGCTGTGAGATAGAAGGGAGGGCAATTCCACAGGAGAGGACGGACAGCACTGTGGCCACTGGTAGGAAATAGGTGCAGCAGGAACCAGGGTCTGGAGGAGAGAAAATGCCCTGCTGTAGCAGCATCTTCAGTGGGGACTCTTGAATAGGCAGCTTGATTGGAGCTCTGAGCTGTGACTGAAGCTGGTGGCCATGCTAGCATCTTTTTTCTAAGCCAGAGGTTCTAATCTGGCAAACTGCAGGCTCCATCTGGACTACAGATGTGTTTTGTTTGGCCTGCGTAGTGTGTTACAATTCTTTGAAATTTCTAACAACATATACATGGAATGACTGCATATAGAAACCTATCTTTTTAGCTTGAAATATTGGCGCATCTGGTAATGCTGGGCTTTTGATTTTGCATAGCAGTAGTGTGAGTTGAGGCCCAGCTGCCCCATTAGAGAGAGCACAGTGTTCCCAGGTTGCCTCTGTGCCCACCACTTCTTATCACATGTCACCTAGGTGGCCCCCTCTCTCTCTGTTACGTTTCCTGCCTGAAATTTGACTTGTGCAGTCCTTGTGTTAGGTTATGATTGTGCTGCGTACATGTCTTTGACGGGAGCCTTTTTGAAAACCAGCTTTCTCAACCTCTGCCATGGCCATGGTCAGCTCATCTGTAGCGCCTCAGCTGTGCTTTCCTTCTACAGCATCCCTCATCATCTCGGCTGGCCTTTCTTCTGCTGTACACATGCACAGGTCTCCCTAACACCATGTTTTCCTTTGAGACTGTCACCTCCCAAGAACCTTTGCCCTTTGGCTCAGTACTTTGTTGAATGAATGAATAATCACGTGGGTAAATCAAGTTTCTGCTAACTGCTCTTTATCTCCAGTCTCTGCAGTATTTTCAGTTCCTGGCCACAGTTTTCATCATTATATGGACAAAACTCAGTAATTATCCAGTAGCAAAATATGTTGATCTTTTCACCTTGTCTCTAAGCACATGGCTTCCCTCAGTCTGTTTCCTATCATGCTCAGACACATGCATGCCACATTTTCTTCTTTCCATTCAGATTTCTGTACCATGTCGCCTTATTATGGTGGTCTTTTCAGACCTCTCTACAAGGGCCCTCTCCCTTCCCTTGTACTTTCTCATGGCCCTGTATTATTTTTTCTACAGCACTCACCATTATCTAACCTCATTATGTGATTGAATCATATGACATCACATATTTTATACACCAAAACCAGCCAAATATTGGGAATTTCATGTGGTTCAATTTAATTTACTAATTTGTTTATTGTCTGTCCTCTTTCCCTTAAAAAATAAGGTCAGTGAGGGTATAGACTCTGGTCTGCTCAGTGTTCTATTCTCAGGCCCTTTAACTGTGCCAGACACAGTAGATGCTAAATGTTTGTCAAATGAAAAGATGTCTTCTCGGTGACCTTTCTGTAGTAATCACCATTAAACATAACCTCTTGGCTCTGATGCTGTTCTTTTTCCATTTTGATTTCCTTTCTCTCTCTGATGTCTTGTCTCTGCCCCAGCATCATCCCTTTCCTTGTAATTCTCATGCTTTTTTTCTCTGAATTTGATATGAATGATTTGCATATCCGTAGTCTTGACCTCATCCACAGTGAGCTATTTGTATCAGCTTCAACGATGTATTGGGCTTACCGTTTGGGATAGCCCACAACGTTAGAAACAATGATATCCCTGAGTTCTATGTCTTTTAATCTTGAAACTTTGACTTCAGTTCCTATTGTCAGTATTTTCACCCATGACTCTGCTCTTAACTACAAACACTGAACCACTTACAAGTTATCCCATGCTTGTTCTGTGGGGCCTCTTCCTACTTACCTTCCATCCCCCATTGTCTTTTTTGAAACGCTTTACATACTTACCCTTTATTCCTTTTCCTTGACAAATACCTTCATTAATGTGAGAGCTTTTTATCTCACTGCTTCCTACCTTTCCTCTGCATCTTGCATGTTGAGGACAGATTAACTTTTGAAAATACTTGATTAGAACCGTTATTTTACAAATTTTATCTTTAGATCCACCAATAACTTTGTGAACATTTTTGTTTTTCCAACCTAGTTTTCAAATCCTATTTTCTATAATTGCCTTCTGAACCATGGAGCTATTTACTCTATTGTTTTTTATTGTTGCTCCATGAATATATGGTGCATCATTGCCATGTTAGCAACCATGAGGACCTTGGGAGTTTAGCTGTTCTCATAGCTCTCATCAGCTTCCTTCCTTTATCTGAGTATGATCTATGTGCCTCCCCTGCAAAAAGAGCTGTGAACAGGCCATTCAGCATTGTTTTAGTCTATTTTGTGTTGTTATAACAAAATACCTGAGGTTGTATACTTTATAAAGAAAAGAAGTTTATTTAGCCTACATTTTAGAGGGTGAAAGTTCAGGATCATGTGACTCCCATCTATTTATGGTAAATGGCATCACAGGGTGGACATATGAGAAAGAGATTACTTGGCAAGGCAGGAAGCAAGAAAGAGTTGTGGTCTGGGCTGGTACTTTGTATAACCACCTGCTCTTGAGGGAACTACCCAGGGTCTCTTGAGAATTATGTCATTGTCCTATAAGGGCAGCTCTCTCGATTACCTAATTACCTTTCACTAGAGTCTGTCTTTTAAAGGTCCTACTATCTCTCCGTACCACCAAACTGTGGGCAAACCTTCAAGCACATGAATATTTGGAGGACAGTCCTAAGTCATACCTGTACTGTAGCAAGCAGCCCTGCCAACCACAATTTCCATCCTGCATCCCGCACTGCAGGAAAAGTCTAGAGCTGCCAGGACTCATCCTGCTTCCATCTTTTTGCAGACCCTGTTTCCTACCCCTGGAAACTCCTGGTCAGGCTCTCTGTGAATCGTATTCTCACTGTGGGAAACCTTCTATCAGGGTGGCTCAAAACCCCAGCTACGTAGTCCAGCTAACCCTTTTTCCCTTCCCTTGCTGGGTTGCTCTTCACCATAATGCAGTTGTTTTGAAGACTAATTAGGGTAGTATTTGTAAATGACTTACACAGTATGTAGCATCATTAGAATCAACAAGCATAATCATTGTTCATCATAATTCAAAGCCCACTATACAGTGGATCTTTTCTCACAAAGTCAGTGTTCAGCTCTCCTCCCAATTCCTGCTGTACTTATCTGGGTGGTTTGGAATTCACATATTTTACATTGTATACTTATAGTTTTAAGCTTGAAAAGGGCCAGGTCAATGTTTTATATTTCTTTGGGCCCATTTTAAAGTTAGAATAAGAAAATATACTAAGGGCTGAGCCAGAAGTCCTCATGGAACTGTCTTTACACATTAATTAAGAGCTTGTAGTTCAGCATTTGGCCAGAAGATGGTGCACTCTGCAAGGGATCGTTAACTGAAAGAAAACCAATTTTAAAGGCATTGAAATGCAATCAGACCAAGTCTATAAAGAAATGGGAGAAAGTGATACCGGTTTCACTTTGACACTATGCTAAAGCTTAGCAAGTGCCATGCTTTCATGGACTTCCTTGCTTCCTCCTGCCTAGCATAATGAGCTGGAGGAGTCTTCTAATTAGCTAAATATTATTGTGCATGAGAGTAGGGCCATGCTTCCTGTACATTCTTATTTGTGTTTTGCTAGCCAAGGGAAGAAAGCTGTTAGAGGCAGGAGCAGATGTAAGGAAGGCACAGAACATGCCAAGAAGTCACACTATTTCTTTGCTATTGGATGAGTCATTTTAATTTGTGTGTTTTTATTCTGATATTAGTGGAAATTCTTTGAGTCAGTGTGTCTTTCTGGAAAGCTCAGTTTTTGTGTGTGTATGTTGTGTGTATGGTGTGTTTGTGTCAAAATTTTCTCTACCCCTGGAAAAGTTACACAACTAGGTTTTATTAATTATTTAAATATCCAGTGTAAAATGCAAAATGAATTAATGTTCTTCTGATAAGCAGTAATGTTCTGAGTCAAGAAAGTAATAGTACAGTTTGTCTAAATTTATACTGATTGGCAAGTAACTTAAAGAAGAAAATTCAAAGTTAGTGCTGATTAGCTATTTTCTATCAGGTTTGTGTATCATGTACTTGCTCCATTTTTTTTTTTTTTACCATGTAAAGTCTTCTGAAAATTGAAAACTAATTTATTATCATGTAGTTATTAGCACAATCACAAAAGAGGTCACTGGTCTTTCCTTTAATTTCTGTCACAGGCTGTAGGCCGTATTATGCTAAATCAAGGATACGGAAGATAATTAACATAGCAACTCTGGCAAGTTTAATAGGTGAGTGATGAACATTTAGAGATGGGCTTCGAAATCCATGTCTTAATTACCACCTGCCTCAGTGCAGTGCTGAAGCTGGCACTTGGGCACATGTTTCACAGATACCTTCAGTTGGGCCAAAGTTTGCATGCATTGTCTTTAAAATTATTATTAGATTGAGAGACTTCAAGGCAATTTTAAAAAAGGTTTTATTTAAAAAGGAAAAAAAAATGATGAGAGAAGCCTTCAACCATCTAAGATGGAGGTGTTCCTGAAGCAGCTACCGAGTTACAAGAGTTGGCATCTGGAGTGACATTGCACCCCATGGGACATTTGGCATCTTCTAGAGACAGTTTAGGTTGTCAAATCTGGAGGAGATGGTGCTTCTGACATCTCTGGAGTAGAGAGCAAAGATGCTGCTAAATCTCCTGCGATGCACCACCCCACAGTAAAGCACTGGCCTGAAATATAAGTATTGCTAAGGCTGTGGGCCCCTACTCCAGAACCATCCGCTCTACTGCTTGTTATTTTTCACTGCTGGTTACCAACAGGTGTCACCACAGACCCTGTTCTATTTGCAGTGTTATCAAAGAGAGAGATCATAAACTCTTGTAACATATGGAACAAAATCCCAACTGCAAAGCTTTTGTGGAAGGCAGTTACATGCTGGTGAGCTGAGGCCTATGTAACCAAAATTGATCAATTACACAAATTAAGCATAGCCCTTAAGGAATTTATTTTATTGGTCTGGACATCTGTTGCAGTATTGTCCAAATCCAAAACTCAAATGGTGCCTCGGGTTGCCAAGTTAGGCAAGAAAATCTAGTAGCTATAAAAGTACAACTGAAAACCCTATATTAATATCACGTCCATCTGCTGAATGTTACATAAATATGCAGACTTTTTATTTTCCTTGGGAATAACATTTATTTTTACAGTGCCCAGTTTGACATTCTTATGACATTCTGTTCAGTTTATTACATTGTAACTTTAAATGTTTCTTCAAAAATGCATTTATAATGTTGTTGTTAATCTTTTTTCAAGGGTCTCTACCACCTGTTTAACTTATAGTTAAATAGAGAAATCCTTTTTCTTACAGGAAGAATGGGAAATCTTTGGACAAAGAGGCTCAGAAAAGATTTTGAGTAACACTTGTGTAGTGTAAAGGGAAATTACATAACAGCCATGAATGCTAATATTCCATCCTGCTCCTTCACAAGTTGAAATGTAATCTCCATTTTAAACTAAATTAGCATCATTTCCAAACAGAGTATCATATTTATATCAGATTTATACAACCACATCAGATTACTATTAACATGTAAAATAGTCTCTTTTATGCTGCGGGTGAAAAATAGATTAAAGAGAATGATTTGATTTCTACTTTAATGTCAGGGATTTAAATTAATCTGAGTGGACATGTTTAGGTGGAGAGTGGCCCCGACACTGGCAAAACAGCAGGTAAGAGCGGCTTTACCTTAAGAACCTGTTGTGATACTGGCATGAAGCAGCTACTGAGTTACATGAAGAAAACCTCGCAGTTATAAAAGTACATCTGAAAATCATGATGTTTCCATCATGTCCATCTGCCAAATGTTAAATAAATATGTTGGTTGGTTATTTAAATATGCTGAGTGGTTAAGCCAACTGGAAAATTGTAGGATATATGTAGGAAAACTTAAGAGGACATTTTTCTTTCTTTTTTTTCTTTGAGGACATTTTTCTTTTTTGTGGCCCCCTTTCATTCTAGTTTTATGTACCCAATAAAACACTTTTTAGTAGTTAATGATTGAGTCAGTTCTACTCTAATAATAAGACAATCTAGAATGGTCCAGAAAACTTAGAAAGCAAGAACAAAATGAAAAAACAAACAAAAAACAAAGCAAACAAAACCTGGCACAGGCTTTGGGGGAGACTTCTTTATGGTATTTTCTGTTTTACAGGGATAAAAAGCTACATAGCATTTTGTCAAATTCATTTTAAAGAATGTTTTTAATTGCAAAAGTGGTACATGTTTACTAGGGGACATTTAGATAATATGTCAAAAGTATGTTGAAAGTAAATTGAATTTCCTTTATTTTAAAAGAACATACATTACTCCTAAATTAGACAGTGTGAGATTCAAGAAAAGGGTAACAATGAATTTTTTTTTTCCTTTATTGGGCAGTCAGGATGCATTAACTGTCACTTGAAACAGTATTCTTACATTCCCCCGCACTTGAAATTGAAGAAGGAAGATTTGTCTGAATAAATCCCAATTATATTCAGTTTCAGGGAAATACATCTACAGTGTGAAAAAAAAAATAAAGTTGGAGGGGAAAGAGGAGATGGCTGAGAGTCGACTGACCATCAAAGTGAGAGGTATCAGTCATTAGCTATTTATATTCTGGTGGGCTAATCCTGCTCAAAATAAGATATTTTTTGAATTGTGCCTGTACTGGAAAAGTAGGGACAGCTGGGAGATAGGAGGTCACTCGAGAAGAATTTTCATGTCATAGGGCGACTTGTAGAAATGGAGGATGAGTAACACATTCAGGTACAAGAGCATAAAGGAATACCCGCCAGTACATGTGACACTTGGTTCTTCCCTCCATCATCCTTGCAGCTGTCACCCTACTGTTTTGGACAAATCAGTTACTCCACTGGCCACATAACCAGTATGGAGACTGTGTCACAAAAGTTTGTAAGTGGTAGCAAAAAAATAGTGTTTAAAAAGTTACCTTGGGTCAAATTGTGGTATTATGCATGTATGGAAATGTCATTGTGAGGTTTACTAATTTGTACAATTCATATGTGTTAATAATTGTCATAAAAAAGGAAAAATTTAAAAATTTTTAAAATTTAAAAAAGGCATTCAAAGCTCAGAATTCAGTAGTATATAAAGGTCTAGGAATTCTTAGAATTTGTAATTATGTACCCAGCTAAGTAGATGGAGGGTGGAGGAGAAGGGATAACTGGCTTTTGGGGAAATACACTCTCACTGGCCAAACTAAGAATAGCTCTTTGAGTCCCAGTAGTTTAAAAACCAACAGGCATTTTCTTTTCCTGTTCTGGAACTGCTGCATTTATTGAAGTCATAAGCCTGTAGTCTACCTTTGGACTCCTGATGTAATTTCTGAATCACCAACCATTTCTGAGACCACAAGGTATTTAAAAATAAGATAAGAAATATTGACTGAGACTCCCTGAAGCCTGCAAGGGAAACAGAGTTGCTGCAGCTGAGGTTTACAGAGGAATTTCTCTCCTGCAGATTGTGCACATTGAAAATGACATGATCTATCCCAAGGAATAACTTAAGGCCTGATCCACTTAAACAGCTCCAAGTGATTTATCATAAATGCGCTTATTTGGAAGGTTTAGCAGTAACTGCTTATGGGAGGTGGTGGGGTTAACTACCAAAATTGTACATAACTTGGATCCTGTGTATGGCAATTAATCAAGAAATTATATTCTTTGACTTTCTAACAACCCAGATGGAGTGCTACCTCTGTGGCACGTTTAAATGGAGAGAGAGGAGAGACAAAACATTTCTTCTATTAAAATGCTCATGGCTTTATTTTGGAGGAAAAATATTGAGTTACTGTAGTGTTAGATTTATCTGTGTGAAAGTTTCTCAAGTCACAGTCAGTAAGTACTTCTGACAGACAACCAACTATTTCCTGAATACGATATTCCAGTCCTCTAACTGACTTCAAGATTATGGTGAGGCTCCTTTATAGTGCTGGTGAGAGAGCCCAGAAATAAACCCTGTGGAGAGAATGGGAGCATCCCAGGTGATTCCTCTGGGCATTTGTTAGATTTTTCAAGACCATTATTTAATCAAAAACACGTTGGCATATATTAATAAAGACAGCTGAGGAATTAACATTGGTTTCTAGTGTCTCTCCGGGTCATCACTCGGGACCCATTTAACTGGGTTTTCATAGCAAGTATTGCTGGAGGAGACTACTGTAGTAAGGAATCCAAGCAACTTCCCTTGAGTTACAAATTTAGTATCTGCAAACCTGGAAGAAATCTAAACATGGAAATTTTTGGTGACCTGAGTGGTTCTATAAAGTGTTTTTCACGTGAATGTTCCTTAGTAAGGTGGTTCAAATTGCTGATTTTAATGTTTAATTTTCAAGCCATTAGTTTAAAAAAAATGACAGCTTCACCTTTATAGAGCAGCTATTTTGTGAGGATGACGGCCAAGAATAGGAAGAGGGAATAATTTCTGACTTCTACCTTTTAGGCTCTTCCAGTGCTGAAGACAGAGAGCCTTAGTCCGACTATTTGTAAAATGAAAGGTATAACACTAATGAAATAGCCTGATGCTGGGCACTTTATGATGGTCCTAACACTGTGTTGCTATTATTTTTTTCAGCCAAGTGAATTATATTATGCGGTTTTTAAGAGGAGTGACCTGCATATAAAGGAAGTTGTGTGCAGTTCTGGAATCTCTTCTGTCATCCACTTAACTACAGTGGTAGAGGTATGTAGGAACCTCTGCTGTAGGCTACCACAGACATATGCAATACTTGCCACATACCAGCCACTGTGTTTAGCCTTTGATTGTACTCATGACTTCACTTAATCCTTAGAACAACATAAGGAGGACATACTGTGATTATCCCCATTTTATAGATGTGTAAATCAGCTCTGAGAAGTTAAGCAGCTTGACTAAGACTGCATAGGTTGCAAACAGCAGCAACCTGTATACAGGCTTTTAAACACTAAACTTTTTTCCTGTGAGATATGAGGGAGGTATCATTTATGCCTGGGGTAGTAGATGGGGTTGAGAGATGAGCAGTAAAAGATGTATATGACAATTAGGTAAAATTGAAAATCTCTGAACTTTTAGAGATCTCACTCAAAGTTATAGATCTAAATTTTAGTGAGAATCTATTTCATTCCTTATAGTATGAAAAAAAATCCAACCTGTCTGGGAAGACAGACTTATAAAATCATATAGTGGCACTTTTTTAAACTTTTATTTTGAAGTAATTGGAGACTCATAAGAAGTTGTAAAAAGAGGTACTACAATACCCTTCACACAGCTTCCCTTATGGAAACATTTTAGATTACCATAGTACATATCAAAAGTTGCAACTGATTTTAACAAACTTGTTAAATAGACTATGGACATTATGTGCATTTCATGAGACTTCAGATGCTTTTGATTGTTTTGTGCAGTTCTGCTAAATTTTATCACCTGTATGGTTTTGTGTAACCACCAAAATGTAGTTTCTTTTTTAATGCTGGCATAAAAGAAAATGAGAATAAAATACTTGGAATAATCGATCATTTTTGTAGTATGCATTGTCATTTGGAATTACCTTGTTGAAAATCCTACCCTTTTAAAGTAAATTTATGTCTTACTGGAATATTACTATGATATGAGTGGTTATTTACAGTTGAACAAGGTTACACTTGTCTATTGAAAATGATTCTCCTTAGAGGGTATAAAATGATTCCATTAAAAAATAAGGTTCCTATATACTTATTACCTAAAGCTTACTAGTTATATTTAATTTTTAAACATTTGCAGATAGAAACAAGAGGCTCTGAGTTTTTCTAGGTATTTAAAATGACTGAGCAGTCTATGGGGTACTGAGATGTAAATTGAGAGACACAGTTGCATATTAACACAGACTACTGTTTACTGTAGTTTTGTGCCGCTTATTTTGTAGCTCTTGTTTTGCAGATGAGTGTGGAGGTAGATACCTAATTTTCAGTATGCTGCTAAGATTTGCAGATGCATGAGTTTAAAAAGGGGTTAAATTTTAATGAAAACATACTCTTTAGTCAATGTGCTTTAAATTATAATTTTAAAAGCCAATCATTTTCTTTTTTGACTGACATGTGGCATTTTGGAGAAATTTTTAAATCCTCAAAGTCTATAAGAAATTAGTTTGGGGGGCTTATACATACTGTATTTAGAACAGAAAAAAGGGGCAGCTCATGATGAAGGGATTGAATTAAAATCATTTGTAATTATGCATCACCAAGGCACAATCACAGTACATCCATTTATACGTGCATCTGTGCATCTGCCTCTGACCCCCGCTTTCTGGTTTCTGTCTCTTTTCTTTACAAAAGCTTTAGCTATGTGTAGATGCACACATTAGAGAGGAAATTGGGGCTAATGATTTAGGAATGTGCTAATTAATTCTCATTAGGTCCTATGAACCGAGAGGAATAGTGAAAGGTTCTGTGCTTATGCATATACGCTGTGTACATTTGTCCACGTAGTGTCTTCTTCTGAAGGAAAGTTATGCTGTTGTGTGTGTTTTCACTTTAGGTTCTCACACATAGTGACAGCTCTCAGCGTCCGAAGTGCTGACGTGGTGTCATAGCGATGTGATAAAGAGAAACATCTACTGCATTTTCTGTAAGTAAATGTGGCTCTGCGCTAGGAGAACATACATAATCAGATACCTGTTCTCCCTGAGTTTCTTAATTTAAGCATCCTGATTCCTAATTAGCAGTTCGGTTACATCCATTGTTAGTTTGTCTTTGGTTATCATTGATGATCGGCCTTTGCTAAACAAAGAAATGTAATCATTCTGGGGACATTCATAGTTTTTTTTTTTTAAGGTTTTAACATTTGATAATAGGTTTTCCAAGAACTTGAAGGGCAGCTTTTAACATTTCTTTTCCAGCTGAAGTATTTCCTGAGTTCTGTCCAAGCCCTCTGTATTTAAAGAAAAGGCTTTTTGACACTTAATAGACAATGTTGTGGCTTTTTTCTCCTTCAGGCAAATGTATAGGCATTTAAACAGCTACATTTTGCTATCGTAATTGAGATACCTTGCAGAAATGGCAATTATAGGGCGATTGGTGTCAAAAATACTCAGAACAAATTACATTTTACCAATTTTTAAAAAACTTTCAATTCCCCCCAATCCCAGTCTTTCAAGTGCTAAGTAAACTCTGTGTTTTTACATTTTGTTAAAGTTATTCCAGATATTTCCCTGGGTTTAGCAGAACTCCAAAGGGACTATCTAGATCAAACTATCAGTGAAGACTAGATTTTTAAAATGAAAACAAAACCAGGACATTCTGTTTTGCTCAGGCTACCAACCTGGCTTTTGCTCTGAGAATATTCTCACTCCCAAGTTAGTTCCAGTTCTGTTTATTCCGTCCTAAGCTTAGTAGTTTCCGTAGCCATTTTCTTCAAACAACACTTTTTCCCCCCTGAGCTGGAGTTTATATTGTGTTCACTCTATTCTGAAGGTCCCATGAATAATTCTAACACAAAGAACAATTCTTCTTCTGATCAGGGAGAGGAGGGTGAATCGAGAAAAAAGATTAAAAATTACAATTTTAACTCCAAAATAAACGACTTGGGAAAAGAGAGAAAAGGAGAAAATGAGAACAGCACAGGGAAAGTAGAAAAAGGAAATAAAACCATTTGATGAAGATTTCAGTACAAAACAGGTGTCTGATGAAACTTCAGCAAAACAAACAACAAACTCAACATTTAAGGGCCAAATATTTAACATATTTTAGCTGCCAGGCTATTTTCATTTATGAAATAAACATGCAGTTTCACAGATTTGAATGTGGGGAAAATGTTTACTTATTAAAACATGAATTCTTTAAAAATAGTATGAGATAAGCAATAGCCCTATTGAAAATCATTCCTAATTGGTCTAACTATAAATGTTTTGGTTTAAACAAGAAAACATTAAAGTAAGCTTTGACCTCCATGGAATGCTGGGAGTGGTGATTTCTGGTTGTGGGGTTATCCTCAAATTGCCTCATGGGAAATTTTTATTTTAAAAAGTTAAAAGAAAGCAGAGGGAATCAGCACTTTGTTTTGAGTTTGCCCAAGTGCCCAGTTAAAGAGGAATGAAAAACTAAAGGTTTGGTGTCCTTCCTATGAGGTCCATGCTAGTGTCAACAACGAAATGGCATTATTTAGACCTAAACAATGTGTGCTTACAAACATCCAGGGTCAGGAAAATGAAATTGTCCTATCTTTGTGTCCTTGGGCTTTGGCATACTTCCTTTTGAGGCCATGTAGAAATGACAATATGAAAAGTGAAATATTCACACTATGAAGTCAAAGAAAATCTGTATGTGTATTTCATTTATGAAGTTCCCGCTGCTCTGTACTGACCATAGAGGGTACAGTGGTCCCCAACCTCCTGCCTGTTGAGGTTTCACTCTATTAGAGACAGACCAGTAGAAAAGGATAACAGAGTGTGAAGAACGGGAAGTAGTGAGTGTTATCAAAGCACCAGAAAAAATGACATTCTCAGTTTAGCTGGCATCCTCTCATCCCTGCTTTTGCTCTTTCTCATCTTCTTCCCACCCTCTCTTTGTCCCTTCTCTGTCTTTTTCCTCCTTTTTTTTCCCTCCATGGTTTTCTCCTTCCCTCTTGATTTTTCTTTTCTAAATACAATTCAAACAAACTCATTTTAAGCAAGAGAAACAGTGTAGCCCAGTGTGGTGGTACACACCTGTAACCAGTCCCAGGGAGGCTGAGGCCAAAGGATTGAAAGTTTGAGAACAGCCTGGGGCACTTAGTGACTTAGTGAGACCCTTTTGGGAAGCTGTGGGCAGCCTAACAGAATTTAGAGAGGCAGCATAGTGTAGTGGTTATAACTGCCATAGGTTTAGAAAGGTGTGACTTAGGTTGGAACCACAACTCGACCATTAACTGTCTTACAACCTTAGCAAAATGGGATCAGCTTAGTTTCTTCTCTTATGAGAAATGGAATCAAAATACTACTTCACAGAAACATTCTAACAAGTAGATGAGATCTTGTAAGTCAAGTCTCTGGCTTTCTGCCTGGCTGGTGGTGGGCTTGCACAGACTGTTAGATGCTACTTTATCATAGCCATTAATGTTTTTATTATTATTACTATTTTATCTTTTATCATCTAAGAGGAATGTATGTATTTAATATAGCTAAGAAATAGTGAACAATGGTATTAATCAATTTACATTTTTTTCCTCTAAAACAACTGACTGGTTTTGTATTATGTATCTCTTTTGTTAAGGGTTTTTTTTTTTTTTTTTTGCCCATTCACAAATGCTATTTTTTTCATGGTAATTTTTTTTTTAATTTTAAATAAGTTGGACTTTTAGATACACCATTGAAGGCTCTGCCACATTAGCTACAACTGCTGTCTTTTTAGAACTAGAGCTTAAGCCAGACTTCAATTAGTCCTGTTAGGAGACAGATAAATTCATTAATATTTACTTTGATTCAGAGTGATTGAGACACAGGTCTCAGCATGTCCATATAGAGTAAGGTAGTAAGATTTCCTAGTGTGATTTATGAAATCAGTCATATTATATTATATTATATTATAGAGATGATAAATATATGTGAATATGTATCTATATAATTTATATTATAGAGATGATAAATATATGTGAATATGTATCTATATAATTTGATAGCATCAAAGGTGAACTTCAAAAATTAAAATTGTTATAAATTTCTCCTTAATCAGGGCATCTTCCAACCAGTCTTCAAGAACACTTTTAGATTCTGGAAGTGCTTATATTACTTTGCTTGCATTCTGTCTTCCACCGAGTAGAAGTGTACAAAAGGTAAAGGTGACACAATCATATGTGGAATTTAGATATCTTTCTTTCTGCATGTTTTTAGTGTGTATGTCCCTGTCCCCTGCCCCAGGCCTAGGCATTAGCGTCACTTCAAATCTCTGTTTCACGAATGGTCCATTTACTCTCCTGCCTTCTGTTTTGCTTGTGTGGTTCGATCTGCTTGAAATGACTTTCCCTGCCAGAATGAAATTTTACTTATCTTTTAAGGTCTGGTTCCAACGGCATCTATTGTGTGATTTCTTTCCCAGTTCCTCTGAGTAGAATAAACTAGTCCTTCTTTGTACCCCAGAGCTCTTTGTTCCCGTCCCACATACGTGACAGCTGTGTGTGTCTTTTCACTCTTCATACCAGGAACTCCTGAATGGTGAGGTCTTCATCTTTCCAGAAAATTCCATTCCTGTGTTCAAAGAGTTCCCAGTCTGAGCAGAGAGACAGACATATAAACACACAATTACATTACACTTTGAAAAGTTATTTAAAACAATAGTCTAAATTGGTGCACACAAATGAGCCCTAATTTACTAAAGAACCTTGCTTTCCTTTTCATGTGAGAATTGAGCAGTCGGCATGTAGGTACAGACTTTTAAACATAGCTGTGTTTTCTTAGCCCTTATATCGATATTTATGTTGTTGCTCAGAATCAGTGGGAAAAAAAGCACCACAAAACAAAGGAAACAAAATTTCTTAAATGACATGGTATATCTGATGTTAGCATAAAGAATGTCGGAGCCTGTTGAAACTGTGACGTACAGCAGGAGTGATGTTTAGTGCTCCAAACCAAATAAAGTATCACCGAACCTTCTCTGTAAGCTAAGACTTTAAGTGCCATTTGTTTGTTGAGTTTTGCCACTCTTAATTGCTCAGTTTGGAACCGGACCTTTAAAAGTATTTATAGTTTAATTGGTATGTGGTTTATTTTAAATTATATTAAAACGACCTGCTTATATTAAAATGACATGCTTTCCAAAACCTAACATTGCCTTAAAAACGTTGTAGGAGTGAAGGATTTCAAAATGTTGTTCTAAAAAGCAAGGGAAAAGGTTTTAGACAAACACACAGTCCAAATTTTGCAAATTTGATTATGCTGAGCTTCTAGACCAGTTATAAAGGTATCTTTTCTTTTATATATGCTCAGAGTTTGGGACTTTGGAGAAATGTTTTTAATGATTATGATTTTTTTTTTGTCCTGGTCTTTTTTATCCTTTTCTGAGGTAGTCATAGTACAGCGGCTCCTAATACCGTAGCCTTTACCCATATATAGCCAGGCAAAGCTTTCTGCTCTTAAGTAGAACTTATGAATACTTTAAAGAAGGAAAGCATTGCTATTCTTGAGCAAACTCCGAGAGTTTAAAAACATTATTTTGAAATGTGCTTCCTTAAAGTCAGAAGAACTTAATTAAGTTCCCAGGGTTAATTGTTTCTGAAGTGTTAACATGTCATTTGTCTATTCAAACTCCAAAGCAAATCTAATATGGGATTTAATAACCTGTTTATGTGAATAGAAATTTGGGGTGGGGGTGGCGTGGGAGAAGAAGGAAAAGCTAATAGGCTTTTACCTAGTTAGTGGGTTTAAAGAAGAATTCTTTCTGTCTTCATTTGAAACAAAAGGTAAATCCTATGTTCAAAATTCCTTCAATTGGGAGTATAAATTGGGATGACAAGGAAGTTTGGGAACAAAACAGTATTTTTATACCATGTTCATTTCATATTTATCACTAGCTTGTTTGCTAATTTTCATTTGCAAGAGGCAATTCTTCCAGCTAACTGGGTGCCTCAATGGGCCACTGATTTCTTTGAAGTGACAGTCTGTAAATATGCATAAAAAAGGGATGCAATTAGCGTGTGTGTGGTTCAGTGCAGCCTGATTCCATTGGCAAGTTTACCCACAGTGTTGATAAGCTACATTATCTAGAAAATTGGCCGCTGAAAAACAGCACCTCTGATTGCCAGCAAAGGTTCCAGATAACAGGGTGCTGAAGAGAAATATAATTGAGGTTGAATATATTAACCAAGGTGTCACATGCTCCTTAGAAGCTCTAATTTATCAGCATGTTGGAATTTTTATTAACATTTGGAATGCATTTCTACCACACTAATGAAGTGGAATTGGCAGTTCAGGTTTTAGTTATTGTCATTTCTGAGAAGTTAAATGTAATTTCTCGTTAGACACAGTTATGTAAATATATTTGTGCAAGGGCTAAAAAGAATTATACATTTTGCAAAATACAAATATGTTGTTAAGGGGCAGTGTGACAAATCAGTGATGGTTCAAATCCTGAAAACCAGCCATGTCTTTATGCTGTATTTTTTGTGTTACAGCTATTCTTTGTGGGGGGAATTTGTGAAAAATACAAGAAGCTTATTTCATTACTTTGGGCGGCTGGCTCAACATTGTAAAAACCAGTTAAAATTAGCCACTGTTTTAGAAGGCTGGTATATAGAAAAAGACTTTATGATTAAACTGTTTTTAGATGAAAACTTGCTCAAATTACAAAGTGAATTAAGTGTTCATGGAAGATATCTGCTTTTCTTTTTTCCATTCTTTTTGGAAATACGACTTTCATTTATTTTCTGATTCTAATAAATAGGTTTTAAAAAGCATCTGATAATAGGAATATGAATGTTTATGGATTAGAAAAAGATGTATGCAAACTTGAAATTATTTCATACTGCATATAGATGTGATAAAACAGTATATTTCTTAAAGCAAGGGGATAAAAATACTAAACTTTAGGCTAACAGTTCATTAGGAATGAAAGAGAAGGAAGGAGTCAAGATACCAAAGAAAGCACACAGGCGACTGCAGCTGTATAATTCCTAAGTGAGGTTATGTTTCATTATTGTAATTCATTATCTATCTATCTATCTATATCTATCTATCTATCTATCTATCTATCTATCTATATCACATATTTGTGCATGTTGCACATATGTTAGAATATAAAGCATTTTTAAAGGAAATAATTCAATTTCTTTTTACTCATAAATTTTGTTTTTCCATGGCATGATTATAAACTGTAGTCTGCAGAACATTGTATGTTCATAAAATACCTCATATTAATTAGTTGTGTACATCTCTTACCACAACGAATGATGCCTTTTAAAATCCTATTAATAATAGATATGGTGGGCAGAAGGCACTGGTTCCTTAAGACAAATGATACATAGCAGACATTCTTAGCTTTCCTTTTGCACTCACTTCTTAGCAAGTCTTCTTTTGTCCTATAGACCTCCTAATTTCATTTCTCCATCTTCTGCATACTGCTACCACTACCTTTTTTCCATGACCCAATTTTTATCACTATTGTAGTTTTTTGTTTGTCTCCCATGCTCATTCTCTGTCCTCAGCTTCTGATTTCTATCACTGATACCTTCAGGTGTGTGCAATGGTGACAGGGCTGGATTGAAAAGGAAGGAATAGTGTTCCCTTTACTAGTGAGAATTTCTGCTTGAAACTGGACTTGACACGGGAGCATCTCAGGGTTGCTGGACAGATACTCTTAGGCTTAGCTTTTTGGTGGAGGTGTGCAGTTTTCACATAGCACACATTTTGCTTTTCTTCTTGTCATGTCTACAATTCTCAGACTCTCTTGCAGCTAGAAATCTGGAAGAAAATCAAGTTCACACAGATGCATACAGGTCACAAGGTGTTTGGGAGGTGATTCCAGCATCATTTCTTAACGTTGTGCATATAGAGTGGGAGTCATGGGTGCCTTGATCCTGGATCATTCCTATATAACAATGTCTTTGAACTCCAGATTCCTCACATTCTTGGGAATGTAGATGTAGAGGCTCCCTTGGTAGGCAGTTTTGACAGTTCATTCACCTTGTTTCACCTGCTTCACAGCCCTTCTGTTTTTGCAAATTCTCAATCCAGATATTTTATTAGATACATTTCTGCTCCAGTTTTCGAAGCTGCGAATCTTGATAAATATACCTGAAAAATCTGGTTCAAGTGATTCAGTAGTAGGGTCATGTTCAGTGTGAGGCAAGAGCCCATATCATAAAACTAAAAGAGGTGCTCACTTTCAGGGTCATGGAAGTTTTTGCTTAAATTCTGTGTCCTAAGTAGTTCTCTGACTTTACTCCAGTGCTGGCTCAGATCTGTAAAGAAATAGCAGATATCATTATAAAATAACTAAATCACATCTATGGCAGATGTTCAGACATATCATCATGGGCTAAAGCTGGCCTGTTACCTGATTTTGTAAAGTTCACCTAGAATACAGTTGCACAGTTCCTATAATGTGTTGCTTATGTCTATTTTCTTGCTACAACAGCAAAAATGAGTAGTTGCAGCAGACTGCAAGGTAGAAAATATTTACAGTCTGGCATATTATGAAAGTAGTTGCTAATTCATGGCCTGTAGCACTGTGGTTATGACTTAATGTGCAGGGTAAGATTGCCCAAGATGGAATTATGTTTCCCCTTTGAGTCTCTGGCTAAGTTGCCTGAGCTAATTGTGGACTTCTCTTCCCAGATCCCTGTTCATTGATCATGCAGATAATTTGAAATCAGCCATGATAGGAATATTTACACCAGGAAAGTTTACAAACTCTTCAAAGAAGAGCTTTCTTGAATACTCAGGAATTAAATTATTCTACAACTGTAAGTGCTAGACGATTCTTCTTTGAAGTGATACAATAGGTGAAATTAGTGCCTCATCCAGAGCCTGGTTAACCACCTGCATACCCAACTTTAGCTGCTGTGAGTTCCACAGTTGACAGCTTAATGCTGTGCCCTCCCGAAGGGCCATTAATAGCTTGCTATGAGAGAGGGCACAGAAAACCAGTTCTCCCCAAAGCTGGACTTTGTTGGGGATCTCACTCTTGATTGGCCTTTTTTACTTTCAATTGCCTGACTTCGATTCTTCCATCAAGGATTTGTCATAGAGCTTATTATATGATCTGGAACTGGGTAAAAAGAGCAAAGTGCCCAGACCACAGAGTATAAGGTGGCATCACAGTCAGGCTAGAAAGCTTCACACACTTTAGAGAAGAATGAGGTGAGTACTTTCTAAAATGATATGGTCTTGCTGCTGTTGCTTCTTCTCCTGGGCTCATCTTACCCAAATAAATCATGTGTACTTAAATTGCCTTAAGTTCTAAACTTCTAAGTAACCCATACTGAAACTCAGAGCAATAGATTGTTATCTAGTGACTATTTGAAGAGGTAAGTGAGATAATATGTAGAAAACATTTAGAACAGAGACTGAAACAATAAGGGAAGGACAGTTGAGCACATAGAGGAAGAGAAAGATTACATTGGAGCTCTTGTGTCTCCTCTCCTCATCTTACTGTCTCCCTGGCTCCCAACCCATACATCCTGTGTTTCTACTTTCTTATCTAAATGCCATTCCCACCCACCCAGTGAAGAACCATTTTGTCTATAAAACACTTAGTGGCTACAGTTTTTTCAGTGATACTCATTTACTCCAAATTATACACTTTTCAATCCCTGACTATTATTCTGCCAGATGAGTATTTCTCTCCATTGTGTCTATATCCTATACCATGTTATCTCTATGATAACTTAAAATATATTGACAGAAATAATAAAACCAATATAATGTTACTGCAAAAATTATCCTTAGAAGAATGGGGAAAAAATCCAACTATGGCTTTAGAAATGTGGTCTCTAGGATTCTTGCTAAGTGCTCAATAAAATTATTACCCAGAGCCTATGCATAATTCCATTTGCAGCATAGAAAGGTGGGTGTTTGAATAGTCTGCAATGCCTACAAAAATTGTTTCCTTAACTCAACTGACTTTAATTGCTATATTAGTAACTCCAGTTGTTTTAGCCAATTTAGTTGATATATATGCTCTATCTTAGCCTCCTCTTTAACTTCTTCATAGTTCTTATCACTATTCATAATGTTGCATTTTTAAAATTAAAAAACAATCTTTCTCCCTATCAAGATCTATGCAGGTAGGCCTCTCCACAGTGGCTGCGTGTCCTCTATAGCCATCCAAGCCCAGGGCAGGGGCACAGTGATGATATGCTTCCATGATCCAGGGAAAACATACAAGGTGTAAACTTTCCAGGGCCAGAGAGTAGTGACACAATGTGACCCCAATACGTGTTTTTTAGAGTGTTAAATGAATGAGGCCATTGGTACATGTTCACCAAGGAAAGAGCTTTCCTTATTTAAACCTGATAAATGTAGTTTGCTACAAAGAGCAAAGATCAATGAATATAAAGTAGTCTCCTAACCTTATACCTAAGGGTACATTCTAAGACCTTCAGTGGATGCCTGAAATAAAAAAGTGCTAAACCTTAAACTTACTGTGGTTTTCCCCCAAATACAAACATACACTGAATGGCTTTTCCATGTTAACTAAGTACTTACCATATACTGCAGCTGTAATTTTTGTACTATGATACACAAAAGCAAAAAAAAATTTTTTTTCTTTTTCGCAGTTTCACAGAGAGAAGATTCATTTTATTTTCTCACTTATAAGGAAGCTTGTTAGAACTTCTCTTTAGTATATCCAGATTACCAGCCTCACTACTTTTGGTTTGGGGGCCATTATTAATTAAGGATTGTTTGAACATAAACACTTGTGATACTGTGACAGTTGGACTGACAACCTGGATGACTACTAAGTGACTGATTGGCAGGTAGCATATATAATGTGGACAGCCTGGACAAAGGAATGATTTGTATTTTAGCTGGGATGGAGTACGAGGGTATAAGATTTCACTACACCAAATAGGACAACTTAGTTTAAAACTTATGAATTATTTCTGGACTTTTCTGTATAATATTTTTGGATTATTTTGACCACAGGCAACTGAAACCAGGGAAAGTAAAACTGCAGG
Source organism: Dolichotis patagonum (assembly GCA_004027295.1). Taxonomy (NCBI): domain Eukaryota; kingdom Metazoa; phylum Chordata; class Mammalia; order Rodentia; family Caviidae; genus Dolichotis; species Dolichotis patagonum. Next base: position 43,084 of record PVJX010008922.1, read on the forward strand.
TTTGGAAGGTGGTGGAAAGCTTTTGTATAGTCAGTGATTTTTTTTCTTAAATTAGCCTTCATGTGCAAAATACAGAAACCATACCATGCCTAAAAATGAAAATGTGACTCCATGAATTCTTGATTTCATAAATATTCAAGTCATGAGGAGGAAAATGAATTTAGAGGATTATAGCCAAAATGACTCTTGTGATCCACAAATGGCTTCATGGATTGACTCAACATTGGGTCCACCTCAGAGCTGGTATGCCATGAAGGTATCATGTTGTAACCTTGAGCAGGAACAGGGTACCTGGTGCTGAAGGAGCCAGTAAATTCAGTGCTAGTGATTGCTGTATTTTTCAGTAGGGTTCAAATAGCCTGGTCTGACCTGTGCAGTTGTGGTGTTCTGAGGTTGTAGAATGGACGCAGAACGTGGATATTAAGACCCCTACTCTGGCTTCAGTGAGAACAATGCTGCATCTATCTGCTAACACACAGGTACCTGCATAAGATTTAATAGAAAAATTCTTAAAACTCGTTTTTCTCATGAACCATTATTCAATTTAGAATTGCAAATGAAAACATGTGGACATGTGCATTCTTTCCAGAGGACTGAGGTGATTTCACTTTCTGGGCAAGTAGCAGCAATCTATTGGCTTACTGCTTGGTATATATACAACAATATCAAAATAAATTTCCCTCACCAAAGTACATGCAAACCTACATTATTCTGTGAATAAGTCATTATGTGATCTTATTTTGACTTTGGAAAAGATAAATGATTTAAATGTCTACTGTATGGTCTCTTTGGCTTTCACTGGTAATAAGATCATTGTCTTAATGCCAGTAGGTTGTGTTTTAGTATGCATTATCTTTTACATTTGTTCCTGGACCAAAATTCCATCCATCCATTTATTTATTGAAACATTGTTGTATGCAAAGCACTGGCTCTAAAGATAGATAGGCAAATAAGATAAACCTGGATCTAGTCTTCTTAAAATTTACATTCTCCAGAAAAAGATGGAGTTTAAACAAATAAAAATTATATAACATATAATTTTACTATGGTTATGGCTAATATTAGTATGAAAAAACTATAATGTCCTTAAAAATTTTACTAGGAAGCTCTAATGTAGGTCAGGGTTCAGGCCATTAGATTGGGGCTTTTACCCCACTTAAACAGAACTGGAGGATAAACAGGAGTTGAATTACAAATTGGTGGAGATGCTAGTTTCAGCAGGAATCATTGTTGGTTAGTTCTCAAGCTTTTTTTTTTTTTTAGTAAAATAGACTTTTTCTTGGTTTTACACACAATTGCCATATGCTTAGATGGAACATAAATATAGTCAGTGGAAAAAATGTGGAGCAATGAAAACGTGTTTGATTCCCAGGTCTGTGCTTTCCTTGGCTGTGTGCTTTCTTCTTTTCTCTGATCTTTATCTGTAAGACAGTTTTCCTTTGGGATGGGAAGGGAAGATTAACAATCATTTCCTAGTGATAAACACTGATACACCTGTGTACTGCTGTCCAAGTAACTTACCTAATCTTTCTGACAGCCCTGTAAGGTAGGTAGTGCTGCCATCCCCATTTCTCAGATGCAGAAACTAAAGCAGGAGGCTAAATAACTTGTCCAAGATCATGCTAATTGGCAAGAGATAGAGCAAGGATTTAAATCTAGTCCAGTTCCAGAATCTATGTGTTTAGCTAACTCTTGATTTTTAAAGCTGTTAACCTAGTGATGCTCCCAGCAAAGGGAACTAAAATAATCTTCATCAACATTCCTTTGGCTGTTGGCCAATCTCATACCCCAAACCTTTGTTGATCTGGAGAACTCCTCAGAGGCACATGACCCAGTAGAAGAAAAAGCATTCACTTTCACTAAGGAACTCAGAGTTGTGATTATTTGCCAGAATTGGTTGTCTTGAAAGGATTTTATTGTTTGCCATTTGGTTTTCATTCAGAGGCCACATGTGACTGTAACATAAATACTTGTGAAGGGATATCATTACTCTGAAACTCAACATTTACATGTCAGCTCCCTGTCTTTACAGCAACTGCTGTGGGTTATTTCTCTTCTTGTCTGAAAATCAGTCGCAGACACAGAATCGCTGTATCACCTACAGCCAATTTAATGATCAAGAGAAGGACTGAAGTTATCTTGTCTCAACTCATCCCATATTATAATCATTAAAACTTGCCATGCTTTAAGTCCAGAGAAACAGTCTGAACCTTGAATGAGTTGTTTGTCCTCCTGTGATTACTGGATTTCTTTGAGTGCTTCTTGGTTTTGAGGGCCCCAAGGTAAGCATTTGCTTCAAGGCAGTGAAGGCTCAAACTCTTTTTGCTTTCTTCCCTCTTGTAGCCTTTCTTTGATCAACTCCTGTTACCCCTCAGGTTTTACTTCTGCATGTTATTTAGCCCTGTCAGCTGATCTTTACTTAACTTTTAGTATTTCTTACATGATGTATGTGTATGTATGTCTATGTCTGTTCATTATCTTTGTATCTTTCTTTTTATTCACCTATATTTTTGTACTTTATATTTTAACGTTGTTCTTGTTAAACTTTAACTTCCATCCAGGATAGAAGCTCCATAAACATGGACTGAATGAATGATTGAGCAGATGAGTAACAGTTATGTTTCCTGATTGGCCCAATTGTCTCCTTAATGCAGCCGTACCGGGAATCTCAACCAGAGACCCTGAAATTTTCTATGAGATATACCAGCACATATGCTTTAAATTAATTTCTATTACCCACCACATCCTTTTGCCTTGATGCTTGCACATCAGATTGCTCATACCATGCCTGTTTTTCTCTTTTTTTGTATTCTCCAGCAGGGACTCAATAGACAAACTTCTGGGGGAGTGCCTTCAGAAAGTTCCCCAAAGCATACTGCCAGATAGTAATATTATGCTCTCAAGCCTGCTGCAGCCTTCTCCAGAATCATGCAAACATATAATAGTGAGCAAGAATGGATTTGAAACAGAAACCACCATTGCAATTGACAGTAATTAACAGAGCTAGGAAAATCTTTCATTAGAAGTGTTTAAATCATGCAGCCTGGTTCTACTTAGAAGAGTGAGAAAGGTGGCCTGTGAACCATTTAATGAAATCTGAAGAGATTATTGTCCTTCGCCCTTTCTTGGGGGATATGTTGGGTTGAAGAGGAAACATTGGTTCAGGAGTAATGGAGGAAGGGTGTAAGATGCCTTGTTCTCATTGCTGTCCATACTGCTATAGTCCCTATTCCAGTGTTGGGTTGTTTAGCTAGGTACCTCCCTGCATTCCAGAAGTTTCCCTCTCCATTAATTCTGTATTTTGAAATTCTAATATCATAACCATGAGGGTGACATCTTATGAATTATGAACAATGGCAACTTCAATAAACCAACATTTACTGAGCACATACTGTATTTTAGGTGCATTGTATGAATTATTAAATTTCCAGACAATTCTATAAAGGAAATATCATTATTGCCCCCAATTTGCAGTTGAAAAAGGGACAATTGCATGATCAACCAACTAATTCAATTGATAAATTAATGAATCCTCTGTTACAGGTTATACACTCATTCCTCCTGAAAAAAAATATACACCTGTGCAGTGTAACATGGAAAATAAGAGGTCCAAAACTAAGTGAATGTGGGTGAGGTCTGAGAAGGAGTCAGCATGGTGCTAGTGGGGTGAAGTGAAGAGGGTCAGTTACTGTCGCCATATAAAGAAGTCAAGAGGTAATTTGAAAGTGGCGTGGCTTTAGGTGGTTCTCAAATCAAAACCTGGAGTAAGTACCTTTTTCAAGTGTCTGTTGGTCTGAACTTACCTATGTGTAGAATAAATGACTCAGTTTTCATTAAATTATCTAATTGAAAAATAGTTGTTTTTGAAAGTAAGAAACAACTGTTAAGTTTATCTGTTTAGTATCTTTCTTTGTTGGTACGGGCCGACTTCTTGAGTAGAATACTTTTTGTGTTTCCCCTTTTTCTGTCATCTCCTGGGTAAGTGACTGCTGGCCAAGGTGTTTTGTTACTTCTCTTTGAGACAAAAGTAGAGAAGCCACGCTTGAGTATTTCTAAACACTACTATGACACCTTTGATTTCTTTTCTTCATTTGGGGATGGTCAGTGGGACTAGTTTGATTTGGATTGGTTTCCCGAGTTGATTGGTTCTCTGTTAGCGTTTCCATTGCATTCACTTTTAGGGACCTCTTTCTGAATCTAAGAATAGATTCTATATGTCTTCCTAATTGTGTTACTATTTCAGGAAATATAATATCATGTGCATTGATTCTGGATGCAGTTTAAACACAATGCATTATATGCCATCTCCTTCTTTCAAAGCCTATAATAAAATCACTTTTTTGGGGGGCTACTGAGGATATAATCACTTTCAATGTGACAGTCAAAGGCTACTGTGAGAGGTTGAACAGTTGAATAACTTCTCTTCAACTGAAATATGACTGCTTTTCGAGGAAATCGTAAGTTCACAGGCTAGTGAAACCAAACACATTCTTTGACTCTAGGGATTCAGATTAGACTTTGGAGAAGAAAACAATATTATAAGTTCTAAACTGTTTGTGGTGCTCTAATAATGGACTATAGATTTCTTTAAAAGCATTGCCTTCCAAGAGAGAGTTTGTCTTGACTGCTCTGTAATTTCCAAAAACTTTCCAAAATATTCTTACAAGATATGACAAGTCATTTCAACAAAAGATCAGTCTGTTATCACTATGAAAAGCATTAAAGGGAATCAGCTTTATCTTTGCTACTGAGGAAGAAGATCCTCTGTGCATACGAGTTAGGGATTATGCTTTGCCTTCTCTCTCTTCTCCCATCTCTTGTGTTGCTGTTTTACTCCGTAGATTCACAGTTGTCTTCTGGATCTGAGTATCTCTTCATTTTCTACCTTGAGTGTGAGGCTTCTTTTCCTTTATTTTAACTGAGACAATTTGAATATTTTTAAAAGAATCTATTACGCAGAAACTAAATTGAAAGGAAATAAATAGAGCTGATTTTGTCACCTAGCATCTTATCCTAGTCTAGTTGAAGTCTTGCTGCCTATTGTCTCGTCTGCTGAAGCTTTTTGGGTTCCTTGCCTTGGGCTCTTTCTTCAAAACTCAGACTTGTCTGGGTTGGCTGCTGAAACAAGTGCTTCACACTTTCAGTTTGAATACATTTATGAGTATACTGGAAGTTCTTCAAGGCCTGATAGGATTTTCTGACCCTTCTGGGTCAGAATTTTATAAATCCAGGCTCCCAAGTCTTCTGCTGTGTTGTTGTTGAGTTCCTTCCAATGTCCTTTTTTGACAAACCTTTTAATACAGTATGTTCTTGTAATGATTATGATTAGTTTTAACAGCAGTATCTCAGTATTTTAAGATGCATGGGCTCGTTCATTTAATCCCTGTGACAATCCCACCAGGCATTATTAATTACATTTAACTGAAAGGCAAAACTGAATTGCAGAAAAATCTAAGTTTGTATGAGGTTACCAATCTTGGTGCTGACCCCGAAATGTAGACATGTGATTGGGAAGTTGAGGCACTGCACCATGCTTCTCTGTTCTGGAAGATTCTTTCTCTGAAAATTAAGTGATTTTAATTGCCTTTTTGTTTTTTTTCTTCGGGACCCAGAGAGGCTACTGTATTGAAGTTCTGCTGCTCTGGATCTCTGCCGTGTTCTGTTTGTCTGCAAACTAAAAGGAGGCTAAAGATAGTACCAACTAAACGATGATTCTTTTGTTTGACCAACCCTAACATTGTAGGCTCTGACCCTGTCTTAAGTGGCTGCTGGGTTGACCAGGGCTCAGCCAGGAACTCTATTTTGAAGGAAATGTTAATTGCTACCCAGTAGATAAGAGCATATGTTTTCCTAGAAGAAGCAGCCAGTGCCATGCACTGTACAGGCACATTCTCACCATCTGAGGTGTTCCAGCCTGAAAATCTCTCTATAGGCCCAAGTATGCATAATTAGATCCCTCATTGGAAACAAAGCAGCTCTATAGACCTGATGATCTTGTAGATTTCTTCCATATGGAGTCTGCTGATGTTCCAGCAGGGAAGCCAAGCCTGTTCTTATTAGCAGAGATGACACCAGAGTTATTTTCCCACTGAGTAATAAACAGGAGAGAAGAGAAAGGCAGCTTTCCTTCTCATGAAATGAAGTGGGCAGCGGAAGGCATCCTTTGCTATTTATTATCCAGACTGCTTACAGACTCTGAAAATGTGCCAGGAATGATCTGAAGAGAGTCCTGGGCTCTTTATTCTCCCACGATTTTACTCTCCACAGCAGATTCACATCATGGCAGGTGCCAACTCTAAAAGAATGGAGTGTGTGCTTACCCATGAAGGATGTATGGATGAGTATATGAAGAGGTAGCATCAATTTTTTTGTACGTTAAAGTGGGACTTTACTGGCTCACAAGACTAAAAAGTTTGGTAGATAGTATTGCTTCAGGCATGGCTTAATTCAGAGGCTTTAATGACGATGTACTCTTGATCTTAGCCAACAGGCGGAGAAGTGATTAAATGATGATATAAGAATTTGTTGTCTTTTCATATTTTGGGCCTTCTTTCCTCTGTTGGCTTTATTTACAAGCAAGTTCTCTTCACTGAGGGTCTCCGAGTGCCTCCCCAGGATGAAGGCAGTACCTCTTTTCTAATGCTTCCATCTGACATCCAGCAGTAGTAAGGCTTGGGTCCTATGCCAGACTCTGACTGGTCTCTGATCAAGATACATGTGCTCTGATGAGTCAGTCCTGGTGCCCATACAAGCCTCAGAGCTGGGACTAAGTTAGTCCTACTCAGTAAATCACATGTTCTGAGAGTGAATTAGGGGGAATTTCACAAAGAAAACTGTGATGCTATTAGAAGATGGAGGAGGAAAGCCAAAACAAAAGACGTTCATCACAGTACATTCATAATGTAACTGAGAGGGCAGCAGAGTATATGGAGAACAAGGACAAAGCCTCACGCCCTTCTCTGTGAAATCTGGGATGCTGGGAGAGAAGGTGAGACAGGAGCTGTGATGGGTATAGATACGGATGAGGTACTGAGGGTCAGTCAGTGAGCCTCAGAAAAAGAGCGTTTCCACTTTTTTGAAACTGTGTGTGACGATTTCTCTATTATAGTTGTGAATAACAAAAGGGATAATTCATGGATAATTTAGTGACAAAGTTAAGGTGTTTTAGGAGACCTTTGTATTCATGATTTCAGACATCTCCATTGCGTATGCGTCTCCCTATACAGTGCAGGGGAGATGGTAAGAAAATGTAAGTGATCCTGCCGGATGACTATGAGAGCCACATTGATAACCAGGGGCTACAGGATGCTGCTGAGCAGGGGACTAGGCACTTTGAATAGCAGATAGCTCGTTTTCACTCACTAATCTTGCGATCCAAGTTTGTGCCTCAGCAAAGACAAGTAGACCCTCAGGGTCGCTGACAAAGCATCAAAATAGAAGCTGTTATTTACATTAAAATGTGTTTGCTCTCCACTAAATCAGGACAGTAAAAGAGGATGCTTGAAAAATCATCCCACTTCATGTTGAATTTTTTAAAATATTTTTTATCTGTTTTATTCCAACTTTATTTAGAAAATTCTTTTATTTGGGAATCTCTCCAAAGAACAAAGTAAGTACAGAAGACTTTACTAACAGAAGCTAATAGATATTTGCTGAAATAATTTTTATCAGTGAATGTATACTATGAACCAGATTCTAAGTGTTTAATATGCACCTGTACATATAATTTCCACAATATCATGAGAGTTCTTATCATGAGAGTAATGCATGAGGAAATGGAATCAAATAGAGACGTAAATTAGCTAAGGCTCTCTGGCTTGGAAATGATAAAGTTAGGATTAAAACTCAGAAACTAGTGGTTCTGACTGCTTCACTGAGCAGGGTGGAGTGTTTTGTAGGCAGACAAGCTGAGCTTGTGTGTCAACCAGCTTTCTATTACTGTTGCAAAATACTTGATCTAATCAACTTAAGAGGAAAGGTTTATTTTGGCTCAGAGTTGTGGAGGTTCCAGTCCCTGACTGATAAGGTTTGATCCTGTTGCTTTGGAGACACTTCGCTGTAATGTAAACTCTTCACCTTTGGACAGTCCTCAGTGGGAGCATACCCCAGTCACCTAGAGACCTCACACTATGATGCACCTCTTAAAACTTCTACCACCTCCCATAGTACCAAGCTGAGCATTAAACCTTTAACACATGGACCTTTGGGTGATGTCCAGATCCAAACTGTAGCACTTGGACACACCTAAGGACACCACCACTGACAAGAACATGGGCTTGTTCATGTGGAAAATACCTCTTAAGAGCAGTGCCTACTACTGCGTTGGGCTACTAGAATAATAAGAAAGCAATGTTTTAATGTGTCTAGGTGAAGACAAGGACATGGATATTTTAGCAAAAGTGTAATATTCTTATTAATAATTATAATTTAGGCTGGACTTTTTAAGTATTGTCTCATAACAACTGTTAATTCTGTGGATCAGTCATCTTAGATAGAGTGTAGGACTTTGCTTTTGAAGCCCCACATCTCTTTTCTTTGATGGATTAAATGCTACTATTAAGCAGATGGCTGGGTGAATGTCCCCATTTTGCTGGCCTTACTTTTGTTGAGTGATTTCCTATTATAGGAAGGGAGTATCCCATAATAATGAAAAATTGACAGTAGCTATTGATTAAATTCTTTCCTAGGCTCTTTTCCTTGACTCTTCCCCATTAGTTAAATATGAACACCTCCAAGATGAATGTGAAAAGGCGAAGAGGGGTGAGCTGGGTTACTGCTGCCTTCTTTCTTTTAAGAACAAAATACTATTTTTTATTTTGTTTTCTTAAAGTATAATCTTCCTAGAAGATCGAGGAAAGAGAAAAAGTTACCCAATTACTAGCAATAAATTATTTTCTTTTCTCTGGGACATATGAAAGCTTAGGGTGGCAAACACCATCTGAGAAATGTTCTTTTTATTTTGGTAGCACAGCAACTCCTGAAAAATAGGTTAATTGGTTCAGAGACTTGCTCTTACTGTTAATGGCATTTAGCTTGTGAAACTGAACAACTGCATCTCAAGACAGAATGTTCGTGAAATCGATATTCTGGTTGCTAAGGGTGTGTTTTTAAGATATCATTTGAATTAATTTATTCAAAGCCAGCTGGTGTTGTTCCTCATTTAACCTCTAGGGGGAAACCTCAACCCATGTCGTGTGGAATGTAACTGGCTTTCTGTTTTCCATTCAACTTGCGTATTGTATCTAAGTTAGTACTTTCGATATTTCTAAGTTTTTTTTAAAAAACATTTATGTAGAACACCACATAATTGCAGAAAAGATAATAGTCACATACCCTAGGGCCTACTGTACACTTATGTTAAAAGTACAGCTTTTATTGGCAACTAAAGTAATAACCTTTCCATGTCAAATTGCTTTAAATTAAACTTAAAAAAATACACCACTAGCTGATACCCACACTTAGTAATTGTCAAACATTAGCATAATGTGGAATACTGAAGCTGCCTAAATCTTAGGTTTAAAAATAATTATTTACTTAGATAAATTTTGTATGCAGTAGTATATTATTAGTACCCCCCCTTCTTCTACAAAGGCAGGATCGATGTATATGTTAATATTATACTTAGGTTTGACATGTAAGTGGGACTGTAACTTAGGTTAGCCTCTGAGAGAGGGGTCTCGGTTAATCTTTGCTCATCCATCCATCACAGACCACATACAAATGGGGTGAATCGACACTTTGGATGGCTTTGTGTATTGTACCTTGTGTTGGATGACCTAACATGTGACCTCAGAGGGAAAAATGCACAAGTCTATATTTGATTAGGCGGCAACATGGCACAGTCTGCATAATTTGCAACCATTTCAAGGCACTTGGGAGATGAGGATCCTAAATGATTGTGTGTGTGAAGCCCTCAGGCATAGGTCGCAGCAGCCTTTCACACTAATGCATTTGTATTTCCTGGATCTCTCTAGACTCAGAGAGCTTTCAATTAAAACAGTGCACACAATCGTTTCAGGTGTGTGGGATTTATTTGGTTTGCAAGGTCTATTGTGAAATGGGTTACTATCTGGGCACATCTTCCTGTTAAAGCCAGAAGAATTTTTGTCAAACTTGTGGTGTGTGCTGGTTTGAAATAAAGCTATATCAATAGGGATTGGCTTCACTATTGTTCATTGATTTTCTAAAATCCTCTACTTTTGAGCAACTACCTTGAAACTTTGTTGATAAAAATATCTTGAGAGTAAACACTGGTATACTGGAGAATGCTGCGTAGTCTAATAAGCAGTGTATATAGTGAGACTGTCATTTGGTAGAAAGATCTGAAAGTGTCATAATCTGAGAGCCACATGCAAATATTTAGCGAAGTCTCCAGACAGTAGAGACTCAGAGGACAAGTACACCTTGACAGACTTCATCCTAAACTGTATTTTTCTAGGTCAGAAGTTGCAAATACAAAGACAGCTGGGGACAGTGGGTACACAGGTTTCTCTGGAGGAATACCAGTCTTAAATCTTCAGTAGAACTCCACTTGCCTAACTTTGAGATCCTTGTGTCTGTTTTCTTTTAGCTTCTAGATGAAATAAAGGGAATAGAACATTTTTACTTTCTCATCATAAGACTCATCTAAGATGAGTCAAAGGATTAGAGAACAAAGATCAAGTTTTGAGTCTTCACTGTGCTGATAGACTTTGGCTTGAATAACATTCTCTGATCTCATATGTAAAGTAGCAAAGCAATGCCTGTTATTAAGCAGTGAAGTGAGACATGAATTTTTAAAGAAATTATAGTTCTTTAATATATGTATATTTATATATATTTCATGTGCATCAATCTCTATTTTCCTGTCTTACTCACCTCCACCTTTGGCTTCTCACTTGAGTTGTTTTTCAGTGAAACAGCTTCTACTTTGTATTTGATCATCTTCCTCGACTCAGCACATGCCCTCTGTCCTTTATACAGCTTTCCTCTCATTGTTCTAAAGTCATGTAATGATCATCTTTACCACATTGTCTGTCATCTTATGATATCCTGCTTTATACTGTTCAGTTTTAAAACAGCAATTGTTTGTCCCATTTAAAAAAGATCTATTCTTCTTTTGGGGCCCTGCAAAAACTCATTCTGTATGGTCTTCTCTTCATGTTGTCCTGTTATGGAGAAGAGTTGGTGCTTACTCTACACTAGATTGAACACTTTTATTTTTCAGTGAACTTATCATTTAGCAATTCATCTTACCCTGTCCTAAATGTAGGTGTGCTTGTATGGACAGATATGACTATGCTGTCTTTCGTTTGTGCAAAGCGAACGTGAGGTGAGCATGTATGCTGATTTACTTTATGAAATTCCCATAGGAGGGCCTTGATAGGCACTGTGTAGTATTTTTCTTACCAGGTCGATAGTGGATGTCTCTCCCTGCAGATGGGAGGCAGGGCTCCGTGAGGGGTTCTTCTGAGATGAAAGCAGTGGGGAAAATGGGAGGCGTGTGGTTAGGGACATGGTTCTTGGGTATCCTTGCTGATCCTCCTTACTATAAATCTTCATTTATTCCATGTTTCTTCCGCTACGCTATGAAGCTCCAGTACCCAAAGGCTGTCTTTTCTCTGCCTTTAGTGTTTTTGCCTTCTTTTCTGAATAGCAGAGGACTGGGTATAACCATAACAAACAGAGAGAACACATTCCATGTTGGGCAAAGTGTCAAACTTTCCCAAAGCACTGAATGCTTACAGCAACATCTCAGGTAACCATTGTTATACCCATTTGGTTCATAAGAAAATTGAGGTTCACAAAAACTAAGCAGCAAACAAAACTATTATCTGTTTTGGATTGGTACTGTCATATATTGTAGATCTTTTTACTTAAAGAAAAAAAATGGCTTGATTATTTGGAGACAACTAGATCAGCTGCTCTGTGTTAGACCTGTGCTATAACCATGTTCAGAGTGAAAAGAAATTGCTTCTACAGGGGTGATCAAAATATATGGTAAATGTTTAAAAGTTTTTTAAAAAAATTTTTAAAAATTTAATCGGAACCGGGGATCGAATTCACGACCGTGCGCTTGCAAGGCAGGCGCTTATGCCGCTGAGCTAAATCCCCAGCCCTGTTTAAAAGTTTTAAAAGCAAATTTATTAATAAAATATACATTTCCATTAATCCCCTTCAAAATACTCTGCCTCACTTCTCACACACTTAACCCATTGCTCACCACTTTCTGAAAACAGTTCTGAAAGTCCTCTTTCATGAGTGTCTTTGTGAGGTGTGATCAAAAATACAATGAGTGGGCTGGGGATATAATTTAGTGGCACAGGGCCTGCCTGGCAAATGCAAGGTCCTGAGTTCTGATTCCTGGGGAGAAAAAAAAAACACGCTAAAAATATAGCGAGTGCTGTTGTCAAGTGCCAGCCAGTGGAAAGGCAGGTTCATAATACATTATAGTGGTGCCTTTATCCATCTTATTCACCAGCTCTGGCACCATGAAACATCTGACTCTTCTCTAAAGTCAAAATGATCATGAAAGGTAAGTTTTGAATCAGTTTAGGATGTAGAAACAACCACAACTGTGCAATGAAAGGCCTTCATGAAAAAAGACCTCAAAAAGTGCCTCAGAAAAGGGGAAGAATGTGGGGGAGTGCTTTGAGAGGGATTAATGGCAATGAGTCTGTCACTGTAGCAATAAATTTAAGAAAAAAATGTTAAACATTCGCCATATTTTTGACTGTATTTCATAGGTTACAATTCTGGTTTACATGATACAAACTAGCCTTGTCTCTGGGTGACATTTAAGAATGTGGTGCCAACTGGATGCAGGAATGAGGCTTTGTGCATGGTGCTCAGGGGCCTGGATAGTTGCGGAGGGAAGGAGTTGGGATTGTGAAATTCCTCATGAAGCCCATGTGATGGGGTGGGCGATCTCTGGTTTAGAGATGCAAACTGAGACTCAGAAATTCTTCTAAAGAGAGTTTGAAATGATGCCTGGAGCAAAAGCATATTGGTCCATTCATTTTAAAGAAATGTGTTTTCTAAAACCAAAGCTGTTTGATTTTTAAATGAGTGATTGAAGTTCTCAGTCAAAGCCCTTAGGTGCCTTTGGGGGATGTTTTGCAACCCCTAACCTTCTGTAGCAAGTTTCCTATGTTTTATGTTGTGATATATGGGGAAACCACAAACCTGACTCCTGGGGCCAACTTTCCTGAGGCGCTGCCTTTAACTTTGGAAATCATGTAACCGTCAGCCTGCAATTGGTGCAAATTATAGAAAATTCAAGTTGTACATGGCTGATGTCTGTGAGTCATCCTTGATTTCTCGTGTCACCTTCCCTTAATGCAGTCTTTGTTCGTTTCTATTTTTAAAATATATCTTGATTGTGCCTGCTGTTCTGTGTCCCCAACACCACCTCTTTTATTTAGGCCACCATTATTATCTGTTGCTCAAACAAATCGGATAGCCTCAGACATTCCTTAAACAGCTTCAGTGGCATTCCATTCTGCTGTCCTTAAGACAAAGCCTTTAATATGGTTTACCGTGCTCTGCTTTGTCTGACTCCTCTGATCTTTCTAATCCCTCCCCAGTGTCTCAGCCTTCTCACTAATATCTTGCTTCATCCTGTCTGCCTTAAATTTCTCCTTCCTGCCACCGGGCCTTGGTCTTTGCTGTTTATGCTACGTAGAGTGCTTTTAAGAAAATCATACTCAGCTTTCTGATATTAATTAAGGATCCCTTGTTTCCTAACTGTGTTGAGTCTCCTATGATACAGCCTTTCGGGACCATATCTGTCATCCTTGTAGAACTGATGACAGCATACATTTCACAGTTGTTACTGTGATGATAGCATCACAGAGATAACTTCTCTACAACTGGAAGTTCTGTGAATTCAGAGAAACCAACAAATGTTGCTTATTATTGTATCTTAGCACATAGCATTGACACATAGAAAGTTAGTAGTTACTATTAACTAAGTAATTGAATTTATCATATATTATTGCATAAGATCACGCACTTAGAAGCTTAACCCATCACATGGTTAGTATCTCCCAGTTTCTTTGGTCAGGAATGCAGATGTGACTTAGCTGGGTTGTCTGCTTCAGGACTTCTTTTTTAAAAAGGCCAGAATTGTTGATCAAATAGAGAAATAACAGCTGGGCATGAAATTATAGGTGTGGACCTGTAATTTCAGTACTAGGGAGGCTGAGGCAGGAGAATTCCTGCAAGTTCAAGGCCAACCTGGGCTATGAAGTAAGTTCAAGGCCAGCCTGAACTGCATAGTAAAACCCTGTCTCAAAAAGAAAAAATGAACAGTACAGAAATAATAAAGCCATCAACATGAGAGACGTAAGCGCTCTTGACTTAATTTCTAGGTTCTGGGTCCTACTGGATTTCAAATAAAGGACAGGTCTATTCCAACTATGAGCATTTTTCCAAAGTGAGGAGAAGTAAGACATGTGGTTGGACCAGTATACACCATTACCTGGGTATACAAAAACTACTCAAAGAAACTACTTTAAGTATCTTTATAATGAGTATGGTCTATATATTTCTTTTGAATTTTATGACTTGATTTGCTTCCTTTAAGCCTAAAACCTAGATTTTTTTAATAGACCCCAAATCAGTATGTCTTTGTATTGGCAGACACTGGGTGCCAGGGCCAAATTCACTTATTCTAAAGTGCCTAGAATTATTGCAGCAAATTGAAACTCCAAATATAATTTGTGCCATTAACCTCTTAGGGATTATATTTTTGACTTTCTCCTGTGTGACATATATCTGGTCACATATTCATTGTGAACCAGCACTTAAAATGCATAATCCTCAAAGGTTACTCACAATCATTTAAAGGACCCCATATTCATCTTGAAACCCAGAACTGGGAGATAAGGTTTAAGGAACTGAATGGGATGCTGGAATAAACAAACCATTTTATAGTTCTTAAAATAAAGCACTTATGGAGCACATTTTTATCTACAAAGCTTGAAAAATGGATTTATTAATCCTTACAACATTCTCTGCATTATTATCGCCACATAATAAATATGGAGCAGGGGGTTGAAAGGTTAAATTAGCTTTTCTCCCTTCCTCAGGGGACTTGCTGTTACTTCTGAATTAAAGTATGGTTGGCTGTGTTCTCCAGCATTCTGTTTGTGTCCCTTTTGCCAAATTTATTCACTTGTGATTTTGGTGGTGTGTGTGTGTGGGGTACAAGATTGTTATAGACTAAATTTTGAGAGTAAAATCGAGGTAAGGTCAGCTCTTTGTCCAGTCCGTTTTGGAAAGTGGAGAGCTTGTCGGTCATTTCATACTTGATGTGAATTTCTGCTCATTGAAACTGGTCTCGGTGCTTCCTGCCTCTGCCCCTTTCCTCCTCATCCTTCTCCATGTCCCTTACTGCTTTCTGGATGACATTTCTTTTCTGTTTTCAGATTTAAATAATATAATGAATTCTTATGCTCCTACCACCCTGCTTAAGAAAATAGAATATTACCAGGATAAACCGTCTCACAAGGTTTTTGTCCCTCTTTAGGAAAAACAAAACAAAACCTTCCTTTTAAGTGTGGTGATTATTTCAGTTTCTACGTTCTTTACATTTTACTCCATCTATACATTTGTCCAAACAATATAGGTTATTGTGCTGCATGTTAAAAAATGTAAATGATTGGTGTGATATGGGTTATATCTTTCCACAACTTGTTTTTTCTTTTATTTTGTTCAATATTGTATTTAGGAGATTCACCTTTAATATATGTTGTTCTGTTTCTCTTTCAATATAATTTAGTATTTCATTCTCTGAATACTACATTACATTTATTTATTTGATAAATACTAGAACTACTAAGATTCTTACACACGTGTTTATGTGTAAGTTTGAGACCAGTTACGGTCTAGTATAAGTAATGTAATTAATGGATCAAAGGGTATTTATATCTTAAATTTTTGTGTACCATTGACAAACTTTTTTCTAGCGTGATTACAGTAATTTACTCAACTAATAACATTGTATCAAAGTTCTAGCTGCTCTATATTTTTAATATATAGTTCTTGGTATAGTTCTTTCTTTATGTCTGTTACTCAACATAGTATCTTGTTTCAGTTTGATTTTTTTCTGATTCCTGTAAAAGTTAATCTTGCTTTCAAATGTTTTTACTGTCATCTATGCTCTTTTGGTGAAAATGGCCTATCCATAATTTTTATAAATTTTTAATCTGGGTGGGGCTTTTTTGTTAGTTTATAAGTATTCTTTCTGTACTTTAGAGACCAAGCAATAGTCAGTGATACTGTTTGCCACTTCTCAGTATCCTTTGTGAGCTTGTTCATTGCATTCATTTTGACCTCAATTTCATCTGTTGTCTTCTAAATATTCTCCTCCGACTTATATTTTGTTGAATGCATTTTATCCCTCCAAGTTCTTGCTCTGTTGTTTTCTCTGCTGGGAATGTGCTTACCTGTTTTTGCATGGCTAACACTGATTAGTGTTTCATAATCTGTTCTTTTGGAAAGTTCTTATTTGAACGATTGCTTGTGCCCTCTCTGTGCTTTCCCAACTTCCTGTACCGACCTATCGAGAATTTTTGTCCTTTCTCAGAACTAACTGTGCTGAAGAAGAAAATGGTGCCTGATGTAACTTGCCACCCACACAGTTGGCTTTGTGGAAGTTTTCCTGAACAGACTACCAGGAATGGGTGGTGAAATGACCTTTGGGGAATATTTTCAGCTAATAACTCAGTTGCAGAGTCCAGATTCCTTATAAACATTCTGATTAAGTTAGCCTTGGCAATATTTCCACTGAGTTTCATATCATCGTAGTCTTTCAATCCAGTAATGTTTTATTCCAATATTCTAAGGTGATTATGTACTTGAGAAATAAAAAGTCCCAAATGTAGTCTTTGGAAGTCTAGACAAAAATTCCAATAATATTTCCTCCTGTTCCTTCCTAAGTATCTCTTCCAAACGAGCTTATCAAAGAACTTTGGAATTCCTGCCTAGTGAGAACATAGATCTGAGACATATGGCAGTTTATTCTGTTTTCTATGTGAATGACAAGGACACGCACTGGGTCATCTATATTTTGAAGCTGGGATTTAACCCAACTAAGGGGGGAACCCAACACACCAAACTGTGTGCTATTTACACATTTCAATATTTAATTTCCTGTCTCCATTAACACACATTTTTAGTATGCAGATTATTTACCCAACATAATTTATCAGTTCCTTGTTAGATAATATTCTCCTCAGGGTACATATTGTTCATATTTAGAAATTCTTATTAATCTCAAGAATCACATTGTTTATCCAACAAAATCATTACAGCTTTGATGAAGCTTTAAAAGTGTAACATGTAAATCACTATTTTCTCACTTTCATAAGCAGCTGAATTTTTGATCTGTGGATTATTATGGTTTAGTCTTATACAGGGAAAATGCACAAGATGGTGCAGTAATGTGTAGATGAGGCTATTTAATTAAAGTGCTGTTAATGACAAATTGCCATCACATTAGCTACCCCCTCCTCTAATTGCCTTTCTTAAATAGATAAATGAGGAGTGCTATCCAGTGTTGTTATAAATAGGATGGGAGTAATATTTAAAATTATAAATGTTACACTAACAAATGGTAAGAGGAAAGAAGCAAACAGATATCTAAGTATTTACAATCACTTATTTTCTAGATTGCATATTGATCATTTTACCTGTGAAAATATCAGGGGCATCTTTTAATGGAAAGAGAACTCAAAAGATTTGGATTATAGGAGATAATTATTGATAATCTTCCTGATGTTTAAATGCAAGTTATGTAACTTTACGTCTATGTTGAATAATGCCATTCCAGTTGCATTAATTATATTTGTATTATAGAATAAACATGTCTTGATTGTCTAGTGTCTGAGAAAGTGACTTAGTTGTTTGTGAATTATATTTTCATGTGGGATAATAAATATCCACATAACAAGCTCATGTACCCAAAATACTTTAAACTGAAGGCAAATGTACTTTTTCCCAGCATTTGGGATAGTAGAATTCCTCATTTAGCCCCTGAAGAAACATCAGAAAATATTATGTGACTTGAATAAAACTGCAAAGTCAGTTAATAAAAACTAAAATCCTGAGTCATGAATTCATCTGTGTTTTCCTGCAAAGGTAGTCAAAGTGTTGACAGTGAGAATGTTAAATAATTCTTACAAGTTATGAAGGTTTGTAGTATAAGTTATGAGGATGTGGCAGAGCTCTAATGCTAGCAAATTGGATAATTATAACTGCTGGTTTCTGTCTTTCATGTATTTTCAACATTGCCTGTATTTTTTGATTTAGGTCTTTTCCTCCATAGTTAATATACACCGTAAGCCCAGCAAGCATTTCATGCAGGTGAAATGTTTGCTGTTTTCAGGACATTTAATGATTACATTTTTGTCTTATTTGAATTAAGATTATAAGATAAGGCAATTTCTATTACTGAAATAATCAGTTTCAGCTTTTTATCTTATTTATTCTTAGTAATGATAGTACAGTTTTTTTTTTAAAAAAAAGCTTATAAACTGCTATTCAGATTAAACGCAACAAAGTCCTCAGAAAAACTGCTGAAAGTATTGCCTAGCAGCTGATATAAAGATACTTGAATGTGGAACCCAAAAACTGTTTTAATTGTTAGGGTACATTGTACCAAAAGTACTAGTTTTATCAATCTGGAGATCACTTGTAGTCACTTTTCTAGGCACCATTGGGATTTTTGTGAGGACTGAGTTTGTAGTTGAATGGAAGCATCAGGATAGGAGCATGTGTACTTTACACTCTAGGTCCTTTTTTTTTTTTTTTTTTCTTTTTTTTTTTTAGATGCTGCTGCTCTGCATAAGCAGTTCCCTGGGGCTGGAAGGGAAGGTGTTTGGAAGAGGAGGGTATATTTGAGAGGTAAACTGAAAATAGAGGGGGAAAAAATCATCTCTTTTTGTGTGCAAAAAGCTCAAGTTCAAGCTCACAGTCAATCGGTTTGATTAGTAAGCTCCATTCAAATCACTGTATCTTCTCTAGGCTCTTCTAAACACATGCTAGCAGTGTTTCTTTTTTGTAGTCAAAAGGACAAAATGGGCTCATAAAATGAAAGTTAATGCATGTATTGGTTGCTTCTTGGGCTTTGATTGCAGAAGGCACTGGTTTCTCTGCTCTACTGTTTGATTTGGGCCTGACCTCTCCCTCTGCTCTGTTACGTATTGTTTCTCCCCACTGAGAAGGGTAGTGTGGTTCAAGGAAAACATACCAATCCTTTTGATGGCCAATTCAGAAAATTTCTCACTAAAATCCATGTTTCTACTTCAGAGATTGCAAATTCAAATTTGTAATGAAACAGGTACTGTAATTGATTGTAATACAAGTAAGTAAGGTGGGCCTGGAGTGGCAGAAGTGAGTGGAAGGACAGATAGCACACCATGTAACAGAGGGTCTTTCACTCATTCTAGCAAATTGGTATCAAACTACAATGTGAGCTTACAGTTATCTGAGCCACCGTTTTATTTCAACCAAGCCAGAAATCTGGAATTTGATGTGAAATATCTTGATTTAACAAAACGATTTTAAAAGCAAATAAACTACCATACCATTCTCCCCCTCCCCAAGGCCAGGCTGCAATCACTGTTTCCATGTGTATTTGGAAATGAGGTTAAGAGAGAAACAAGGAACAAAGACTATGTAAATTTACCCCAGTTTTATATACTGTTGCCTACACCTAGATGCATAGGATTCATCTCAAGTCAAGTGGCTTTCTGCCATATAGACGTAGCACAGCAAAGCTTCTGACCCTAAATGTATATAAAATTTTGCACATCTATACATTTTTGTGAAGAAAATATTCATGGCTTTCATTAGATTCTAGAAAGGTCTATAAACCTAAAAGATTGTGAACCTTTTCAGTTAATTTCTTGACAAGTTGTCATCTGTTTGAATTCCCCTAGGAGCAGGAAGCTTACTATTGCAAGGATAGCCCGTCTCTGATTTAGATGACACTTAGCACAGGAACTTTCTCATTGGCAAAGATTCTTCCTTAACCTTTTTGTTATTGGCAGTTAAAAAAGGCATCTAATCTTTA
Organism: Dolichotis patagonum; assembly: GCA_004027295.1. NCBI lineage: Eukaryota > Metazoa > Chordata > Mammalia > Rodentia > Caviidae > Dolichotis > Dolichotis patagonum. The sequence continues at coordinate 63,143 of PVJX010008922.1, forward strand.
ACTAGAAAAATGCACTTGAAAAAAATCGCAGAAATTAAGAGGTTGCTGTAATTTCCTGTAACTATCACCTATTCTTGCAAAAAATGA